>JAODUP010001681.1:0-32904 GCA_025642065.1 Paralvinella palmiformis
TATAATTTCAAAAATGTTATTTAAGGGTTGGTATAATTTCAGAGATCATTCTTAAAAAGATTAAACGTCGTTTGATGAAATATCACGAAGGAAGAAGAAACCAGTTTGTCTTGTCATCAAACACAAAACAATTAATATTACTAATTAGTGATTTATTTAAAACATATCTTGCATATATTAAGACACTGAATGAGTGATGGGGGGGGGGAATGAACTCTAATTAGTGGTTTTGTGTCAGATGTTATTTTCTTCATCACATACCTTATTATCTAACAGCACAAATGTCAAAATGATGGGATTATATAAGAAACTCTCAAAACAAACCTGTGAGCTAATTCAGACAATAAACATAACCACACACCTTGGACAATAACATCATCACCATCAAACTTCATATCAAAATTTACTCCTTTTAATGGACTCGACTCAGATAATGAGACAGTTTTCTCAAATCCTGATTTCAGTGCTCTGAAATATAATTATGATGTCATTGTAAGGAAGACAAGAGGTAAAGCTTTCATAAAAAGTGTTCATATTTTTAAGGTGAACTGGATTTCAAAGAATATGCATTTCATGTGTTTAATGCAAGCCATATGATGGATGAAAACAGATGACCAGAATATTCTGAACTAATTAAAATGCTATTCTGTGTAAGGAATCTGAAATTTAGACTTACAGTCTATAAAGCTGCCTACTAATCTCATCACCATAAAAGAAGCCTATTGTCATAATGATGGCATCCTTCACAGCACACAATGATGTCTCTTTCTCTGTTGGCATTAGCTGTATGGTGACTTCCTAGAAACAGAAATACAGTCTTTAAGCATTCAATTATACCTACCTATGTAACAATATGTGAACATTCATGGATGACAATGTGAACATCATTTGGGGGGAAAATGATAGTTCTCATAGGAAAAAATGTGTCTTGGTAATTTTAAATAACACTGACACATCTGATTACTATGTATTTCTGGTTAGAGTGAGGCTTAATAACAAAATGTGTCAGATAGAAAATTAAGTGTCAGCTCTTATGATATACAGAAGGAACATCTAAGTCTACTCTAAATGATTAACTCACAGGAGATACACATGATTAAAGAAATTATAATCTAATGCAGTTTAGTTCATTCCACTAAAATGTGCCATTCCTTTGGGTACCATGGTTTATGGAAGAAAAACATGAATCTTGAATTAGCAATGCACACCCAAAATTTTAACCCTCTAAAATATATACAAGAATCTGTTATTAGAATAAAGCTGAGTGAAAGAAGGAATATACTTTTTGAATTTTGCAAATCGGACCTATGGGTGCTGAGAAACCTTCGTTTTAGCTCGCAATCTCATTGGAAACATGTTAATGGGAAAACACTGGGCACAAATTACAATTTTTGGATCAACTGGTAAGTTTTATTAAGCAATTACACACATAAAACCAAATTGCTCTATAACCACACAAGACAAATTTATCAAAATACACACACTTGTAGTATTTGATGTGCCAAATAACTTGGCGCTAAACATAATTTCCTACGCATAACACTAATCCAAGATGGCCGCCATGAATCCAAGATGGCCGCCCAGAATTCAGAATTCCACATCATCCAGTCACATTAATCAAAAAGTCCACAGCATATGTGTAGTAATTGCTCCATTTTCCAGCTGTGCATTCTTAGTTCTGCATCTGCATTCCATAGAAATCACAGAGGTCACTGTATCACATGACCAAATCCAAAATGGCCGACATTTTTTGGCACTAACTGGCGAATCGCCAACATGGGCGAGTAATATATCAAATTAAAGCTCTTCACTAGCTGCATCAATTTCTTAGCACTGCAGCAAACAGAAAATCTCCTGAAAGACACAATTTGTCATTATTTAAAAGGATATCCCAAACAATTATTTTATATGGAAAGACGGAAAATTGTCAAATAGTGGTGAAATTTGACTGGCTGACTTGCAGCTACAAATCACTCCTTAGAGGTTGGATTCTGGGATATATTCACTTTAAATATTTGGAATCAGTAAATCTATCAGAATCGTATCATTCTTTGTATCACCAGAAATAGGAACTATAGTACGATTTGAACCCCACATGTACTTGAATTAGGCTGAGCAACAGGTGAACTCACTTCACTTTCATATGTTGTTGTATATGTTTCTGTTACTTGTGGAACTGGTAGGCCTGATTTAGGGAATGAAAATATTTCGGTTAAAAACTTAGTAAGTTTTGCCCCTCTAAGCTTTTTGCTGAGCTCAGAAATACGTTTCATTTTCACTCGAAGAAGGCGAAGCATATGGCCCTCCAAGTTCACACCAGACCACTATGACAACCAATGTGCAGCAGTGTCGGCACTCTCTTTGCTGGCATGCTTGTATATTTCACAGATGATGATCTTAGTGATAGCATCTGGGTTGAGCTTCTGTCCATAACGTTTCTTCAATTCTTGATAAGCCATTCTGAAAAAAAGATAAAATTAGTTTTATTCAAGAACCCTCCTAAGAAGTTCTGACCACCAGATGCAGTTTACTCTTGTAAAGAGTGCCGTAAAAAGCAGCCCAAACAAGAATCCATGTGTATATCACATAGAGAGATTAACCTACCTAACACCACAAGTGGTATAGGTTCTAGAGGGTTAACCTCGCAGACTGGACCTTTAAACTCAACAACTGACTGTGCCTATGACCACAAGAGTGGTTACAAGCCAATGGCCAGGATGACGGTTGAGTAAGTGGTCAGTAGTGTTTCTACTTGTAAATAAACAAAATCAGTTTAAGATTGTTTATAACTAACTGCAGTGTCCCTTTAAGTCACTTTTGTTTTTAATCAGTTGATTATTTTCACAATGTATAAACTTAATCTTACAGTATCCTTTTACATCATTTCTAAAAACAAATACTCACGTGGCTTTGTTTACAACGGTGACGTCACCACGAGCCAATCGGCGCCCGTGAATCCAACCACGTGATCGAGAACTCCTAGTTCTAAAAATAGAACGTTCGCTGGAGAGCGTCGCGTCAACAAATGAGTCGAATCCGGAGACTTCTCTGACTTTGAGCGTTGATCTCCACAAAGTTTTCCAATTAAATGTAATATATTATAGATCCTAAGATGCAGAAGAATGTTATTTCACTATATGCGAATGAACGATTTCGATATCTGGTCCCGTTTCTGAGAAATAGACGCGTGACTTTATGACTTCACTATTCAAACTTCCCGCAACGGATAGTTACCGTTCAAGCACCGGAGTGAAGGCCAGCTCGAGTTCTGATTGGTCATAAATTTATATTAAAATATTCAAACGCACTCCGCGGTAGTTAATTTTATAAACGGGGATGTCGCAACCCGTGACCTGATAAATCTGGATAGTCGACGGACTCGCTTTCCGGAGCAACTTATTGTTTTAAAATCGCTCTTGAATAATAAGTTTGCGGTGGATTTAAAAGTTTTAGTATCAAGTTAAAGATATTTTTCCTGGCTTTTTAATGATATGAGAGTGGGTTTAATAGCTCTTTCGGTTGTTGCGCTATAAACTGTTGAAATTTGTGAACCTGCCAAATCCGGTTTGTCCAACAGGGTTGCAGCTGGGATGTGCATTGCTACTTGAATGGGAAACAATTTGGTAGTTTTCAAGTATATATGTTTAAATTAGAAGAAGACATTTGTTTTATTTCTAGCTAAAAACAGCCTTTCAAGTAAATGATTAAAACCATTATTTTAAGCACAATTTGCAAAAATTAGCCCATTGGATAACAATAACATTAATAAGAGTACTCCTAACAACCAGCACCAATTCCAAGTCAGTTGTGCTATTCTGGCTTTTCTTTGTCTGGAATCTGTATATTTGCTACACGAAGAGGAATTATTTCACATAAACCGAACAGAATTAGGTCAATATCTTGGATCTATTATCAGAGCATAACTAGCATCATCAGATATGAAAACCTTGAAATTGATATGATGATGATTGATGTTTTACGACCATTTTTGGGCACATGGTAGGCAAAATGGGTCAACTTGACATTGATATGAATGACAGAACAACAGGAGGTATGAAGCTTGTCATTCAGTAGTTGTGGTAATGTTAATAGTTCAGTTTTATTGTTTAACTTTGGCGCTGATCACATTTGGGACACATAGCTGAGGGCCGACTTCCTGGAGAAGGTAACACCATTAGGACCATATCATATTAGATGCGGGAGAAAGCAGTTAAGAAACTCTTCTGGATATTTTACCCTTGAGCTGTGTTCCTTTAAACAGAACTTGTTTGGTTCGATGATCAACTTGACAGCATTCCGGACTTTCCTCTTGCAACTCAGATCTGGAAGGCAAACCAAAACATGATCCAGTCAGTAATCATATGAAGATGATAGCATTCCGGAAGACAAGAACAACTTTGTGTGTGATTCTACAAAGAAGCTTACTGACCATGATCCCCAGGAGATGACAAAGATGGCCAGGACACACTGACATTAAATAATTAAACATACATCCAAAAATATAAGTTTTAAACACATATAAATACAACCAACCTACAAAATGAGTGTCATACCTTCAAAACCTATGGCTTTCACATAGGCTGCCTGTGTGCCATTATTACACACAGTGACTGTTGAGTACAGTTTACTACCAACCATTGGATGACCAAGACTAACCCAGCAACTGTTTAGTCTGCTACTTCTGACACCTTCAAGAGACAATTCACTCACTCCACCAAATCCAGTTAAAGGTAACTGTGATAGTTAAAGAAAATCATAAACAGAAAGATAATATTGTCAATGATAATGACACTAGTATATTAATTTTACACAAGTAAAATAATACCAGTATACTAATTTTACACAAATAAAAAAATTAATTTCCTAAAAAGCATAATCCCCTAATTAAGACTCTCCTTCAGACCTATCATGTTTAGAAGGAGAACAGCCTTAATTAGGAGATGTCAGTATAGGTAAATAGTTATTCAGGAAAATCCTATCGTACGGTAAAGCAATGTTTTAGGATCCAAGAAACTGATCAAATTATGTAATTTGTGATGAACATGATCACACATTAAATGAGTGAGGGTTTTGACTAACCTTGGTTTTGGTATTACCTGGGACATATTGCTGAGGGCCAATTTTGCAATGACCAAACAATGACCAAACACTAGATACTTTTATTCAAAAATGGAAAATTCCACAAACATAGGTATTAAATAATAAAATCTAGAGTTCTTTATTGCCTAGTGCTAGTAGCTTGACCATCAAACACAGCCATAAGTACAAAGTGATTAGGTTTAATTTATTTTTTTCAGTGTATTTGTATCAGATCAGTCAACAATAAGGGTTTATTCTCCATTAATATCCATCGAGTCAGACTATCAACAAATGAAGACCAGTATTACTTACTGCATACTTGAATGTTGAATTGAGTAGTCGTACGAGTAGTTTACCAGTGGCACTAATTGTCTTCGTTGGCTTATAGCATACGTGGACAGGGTATTCCTCCAGTGGTTTAAGCATCACTTCCTTACTGGTTGATAACTTCTTCTTGTGACCAAAGCTGCTTACTATCTGAATATCATTGGAATAATCAGCTAAATGAATCTTGTTTTTATGAATAGTGCTCGAAATAAGAATTTCCTTATTTTGGCATTTAGCAACGACGGTAGAAGACAATTCATTCAAAGGATAATTTATTCATAGCCGTGTTATACAACTAATAACAAAACATACCTTGAAAAATTAAAACTGTATTTTATATATATATATATATATATATATATGTATGTATGTATGTTGTGTGTAAAATGTTTTGTTGTTGAATAAATTATCTTCTTATGTTCGTTGGTTTGTTTATCAATGGCTTTATAACATTTTTATTCATATATTCCAAGCGAATAAAAAATTTATATTTAGATACAGACACTCTTCGATATTAGCAATATTAGTGAATAAGGCATTTACTTGGAACTGTAATGATTCATCTCGAACTTCAAGCAGAATCTTCATCTGGTAGTTGGTGGCATTTCTTAAGATTAAAGTCTGTGTACTATGTGGGTACAAAAATAGCAAATTAATTACAAACAAAACATAAATTCTGACTTAGAAACAGAAAAGAATATCGCTGTTACATCTATAGTTTGAAATTAATAGTAATAATAATATTTTAAATTTAATAAAACACCTTTAATATGACATTACATATAATTATTATTCAGATACTTGATATGAACTTGTATATAAACAATTAAATAATGTGGTGTCAAAGCTAATTATAAATTCACTGATAAATAGGAAGTATACAAGTTTATATAATACTAATAATAATAATAATACGATAGCTCACCTTTGGCTGCCTACAGGAACACCCCCCCACGCTAAGTACTGTTTGTTACTCAGTAAATGAATAGGTTGCTGACTGTATGTAGGACAGTGACTGATGACGGATTGACAGAGTATCTCACCATATACTGGCATTTCATATCCAGGACCATCAGGCTCAACAAACATCAGTAATAGGCTGAAATAAACACGAAGGCACAGATCGTGTTACTTCATCTGACATTGCGGCAATGTAAAGTTGATCAAATGTCACTTTAAGATGTGTTCATATTTATTCCAAATAGATTCAGGTGTCACATTTATGTCACTTTAAGATGTGTTCATATTTTACAGCCACTTTTGTGCACATGGTAGGCTAAATGGATCAACATCAACCTTACAATGATATACCATATGGCATATTAATATATGTTTCTATAATAATAAAAAAGCTCATGAATTGAAGAGAAAATTCACTGTTCTAGCTAGGTGACCATGCAGATAGCTTTTGGTAATGTCTTTAGCAAGTCACTATAAAAAGCACAATGTATATACTATTCTAAAAATTAAATTTATTCCAAATAGATTCAGGTGTCACATTTATTTCAAATTACACCATTCTTTTAAATAATTTTGAATTTAACTTAAAATACAGAAACAGGTTTAAGCAACTACTGATTGAGTATTCATGTACAATTTTCTTATCAACCTTCTCTTATCATCACAGATGTGATAACAGGCAACAAAATCCTAAACTCCGACACTCAAATATGGTTTATGATAAGTTAGATAACAGGCACAAGATAATAAAAGAAACTGACAAAAATATAATATTTGCAAGTAGAATTTACAAACAACTTCAAGAGTTTATAGACGTTGACAATCTTATGTTTTAGATACCAATTTATGAGAATGAGTGGTTAGCCATGGAATGCAGTGTTGAATCGAAGATTGTTATGAAGTGGGCCCTATGACACATGCCTGTTGATGAAGTGGGCCCCACATGTAAATTTCACAGGAATCCCATAAATATGCATCCTAGAATCAACACTGGAATGGAACAAACTGGATAGCATCAGAGAAATCAATGACATAATAAAACTGGAGCAGCAGTTCACCTCTCAAAGTTAGTTATGTGGCTCTGCTTTGGTTCGAACTTGATCAGAAATTCCGATGTTCCACCAGCCTCTATCATCAGCTGCATTGGGACAACCGTAAAGACATCTGGCCAGTGAGTTACCTCCAGTGAGACTTCCAGCGGAATGTTGCCAGCATTTCTCAGTGGTATACGCTGCATGGCTGATTTGCCATGCGTTGTTTTCAATCTGATGATCTAATTAGAAGAAAACAAGGCTAGAATCAGTTGATTGCGTAGATAGTATCAGCAATACAACATTGCGGTCATTTCAATATCAATCCATTTTTACAACTTTGGTGCAAAATTGGGTGCTACAGGGAAACCAAAATAAATTACCCTAATTTTTCCAATTCATTCAACAAAACAAAAAGAATCTGTCAGCATTCGTGACTTGAATTGGAGGGACAGAAAAGTCTAAATGGCATAAAAGTGACTAATTAACGATGACTTTGTAATCCCTGTGTACACTTTTACAGGGAATACAATTATTGTCAACTCTATCTATGATCATGCAAAATCTCTATAGAAGTTAGAACACATTATTTTCTCCAAACAGAAATTCTCTGATTTACCCTGATATTTTACTCATTTTAAAATATTTTTTATAAAAGTTTAAAATTCCCTGATTATTTCCCCTTTTCTCTGATCATGGGCACCCTGACAAAATTTCATTTTGATACAAGTAATAAGACTGTTCCTCATTATTTTAGCATTATGTCTCACAATAGCATTCATACCTCACAATGTGTGGGTGTATGCAGTCTGGCCACACCAACAGCTGCTCTTAATCTTACAGATCTTAAAGATATCATAGAATAAGGTGTATCAAGTTCAATGCTGAGACAGGCATGGAACTGTTCTGGAGGCATTGATAGTAATACTGAAAAATATAAATGAACAGATATAAAGTAGAAGCTTGGACATAAATATATTAAATGTGAATTTTATATGCGCATGTGTGCTTATGTTTGAAAAAAATAATTTCAAACAACAACTCAAGCCTTTTGGGTAAATACACTATATTTATTATTGCCAACTTCATATTTGATATTAAAATAAGAAATTAGAATAAGTAATTTATTTCTTATTCATGCAATTAACATTTACTTAAATTTCAGTGAGTAGAGTCGGGGTACAGAGCTAAATTTACACCCACGACATATGGTCATGGATGATTCCATAAGGAAACAAATCTCACAAACATAGGAATGAGCCAGATTTGAATCATGACCCATAAGTTTGTAGGGCAATGCTCTACTCACAGCCCTATTGGAGTACCCTAGAATTTGGTGAGATTCCACAACATCGTATAACTTCGCATAAACTAATATAAAACATTGACCCATCCACCTACTAACCCCCCACACCTACTTACCCCTATCAGACTGTCTTTCTGGAGATCTGAAGTAAACAACAGTCTCTACAGGTTCTACTTGCCCATCATCTTTAGTTCCAGGTAATAACACATTTATTATGATAGGCTTCAGTGATGGTATATCTGGATGGTTTTGGTTCGATAGCAGAGAAACATTGAAATTGGTCTGTTTATCAAAAGAGAAACAGCTCGACGTGGAATGGATCTGTAGCAAGAGTAAAATGAATACCTTAGAGAAGATCTCCACAGCTTGGGTTTGCCCTGTTGAAGGCAGACCTAAAACTAACCATTTACATCTGTGAGACGATTCCAGATGAAGATATCAGCACATAAAATGGTTAGGTTTTGACTGCAATATTAGTACCACATGTGGCTGCATTTGTAAACAATGACTACTACTGTTGGTAACTCCTTGATTTGACAGGAGTAAACATTGCTGATTATAAATGTCTTTAATCAATAAAAATTGAAGTACATGTAATTAAGGACTATAGCTAGCTGAAGAAATCAAAAGGTGTTGTACAGTGATATCCACACCAGATGTATCTGAAACCCAGTAAGATAAATCTGAAGGACTAATTAGTAGCCTGCTAGCGAATCCAAATACAGGACCCCCAAGATTTAGGTTCATCACTGGTACAGCTATATCACCAAGATTCACATCTGGTTTGGAAAACACAACATCCTCAGCTAACCCAAACACACTTTGACACAATGTACAATGAGTCAACAATGAGCAGTCTTACCACTGATATAACAAGCCTCACTGGTACGTTAGCTCTTGTTCTATTGATGAGAACAAGAGGCAATCCCTTCTCTCTACCCCAAGGCAATGATCCAAAATCCAGTGTGTCTCTGTTAGGGGCCGTGTAAACCTGAAACACATAAATAAAGGCTGAATGTGATGGTAAATGGTAACCCTTCCACTAAAAAAAGGAATTTAGTTAATTTACTCAGTTAAGTATACAATGTATAGTGTATGTAGCTGGAACAATATTACAAAGTATATTAAATGTAATGCTAAAAGGTTATAGCACTCTGAAACATATGAATAACTCAGAAATATAAATAATAGTAAAGAAAATAAAATTAAAAAAAAAAAATAATTAGCTGAGACGAGATGCTGTTCCCTAGAAGGCTATTTAACATGTATGAAGCTGATCTTCTAGAAGCATTTGTTACTGACTGTAACCAGAAGTATGACTTTATAGTTAGATATCTGACAAATATTTCTAACATAGACAAACATCAGCTGGAAGATAATGGATCTTCATGAAGATTCTGGCACACAGTGAGTGAACGATAATGTTAAGTCTGGATGTAAATCGCACCTATGAGAAAAAGCCAAGGAGTGAGTCCATAGGGAAATGGTGCAAATGGATGAATTTCCATAGACACAAGTAAAAATCAGATCTGAATCTCAACTTGGGAGTACTGCAGCAGTACAATGTGATACCATATACACTCTAAGTTATTGGCTGGTGTCCAAGTTGTCAGTTCAGCTGTAAATAATTTTTTTATGGGATCTGAATTAGCCACTTTTTTTCTGGCTACTGGATTTTTCATGCTATTGTTAGTGCTGAGAAAATTGCAAAAAAGATCATGGTTCCCACAACCAAGGAAATATTATTTTCCAGGGCATTTCCAGGATAAAATTACTCTTTTCCAGGATAAATTATACAAAATTTAAAGATAATAAATGAAGATATGTGCAAAAAAGCATATCATATTTAATGAATGATCGATTATTGACATTTTTATGGTACAGCCTCCTCACCCATTCTAGCTGCTTGATCCACCCACTTTATTTAAATTTTAACTAACACGGGATATCAAGACTACGTACCGGTACTCTTTTTCTTCTAAAATTGAAGTTTTCTTCTATAGGCATAATATTTATTCACAGGCTTTTTTGTTCTAAGTGGATTTTTTCCAGGCAATATTATTTCCAGGACATTTGCAAAACATTTTCTGATTTTGTAAAATTCAAGGCCATTTCCAGGACCCGAAAAATGTATTTGTTATTTTTCAGGTTTTATGGAGTTTTATAAGGAATGAATATCTGTTCCATTATAACACAAAATATCTAATATTTTAGTGAGTGGTTACACATGTGACAAAGAGGATGTGATGAGAGGCAACTACCTATGAAATAGAGATTAATTTGATGAAACATCCCATATATAGAACTACCACCAGAAAGAAATGTACATGTAGTCAAGAGAACTTTCTGTTTCTACACCCAGCGACACATGAAATAATACACAGCAGACCAGTTATACTTTATTATAACAAATAAATTGGTTGTAAAAATTTATATGAAATAATACAAATTTCATATTTCCATATTAATCAACGACACAGGACCAGACTTGCAAATACACTAATAGCATAGTTTTTGAGTTGACAAATTTACTTATGATTAGTTATGGGTCAATAGGTAGACAGCTTCGACTTTCTAATGACTGTACATGATGTCATAAAAACTAGCAGGAGAATACTCTACCTTGCAATATTAATATTATATTTTACCTGAATCAAAGGTTTTTCTGCCACAGCAATCATGGTAACCAGATTAATCATCTCAGCTAGGGAAGGCTGCCTTGATATTAGGCTCACCATCAACTCCAACTGAGCAACATAGGTTCCAGCCTGACGAGGTGCAAAGAGAACCTTGCAAAATAAGAACAAATCAGTGTTTTGAAAACATGTAAATATGCCATTGTAAGATAACAGCAACATCACAGCTTTGTTTACTTGTATATGAATGATTCATAAGTACACAAATAATCTCATGTTGATAAACCATGAATGGGATTCATTTTTCCTCCTAATATTATAACACTGTTGACAGTGTGGATCCAGAATCAATATCTGATGATACTGTTCAAGCTATTGTTATTAGAATTACTATTATTACTAATATTTTTCATTCAGCAATATTTTTGTAATAAGAATTAACTCAAAACATACTTGGCTGGTTTGCCTAAAATAATTAGTACCCAAAACAATTGCACTGTGCCCAAAAAGCAAGTAGGCATTCAGAATAGGCAAGTTCCAATCGTCTCAAACCAAGGCATAAAGTAAAGTAAATGAATGGCAAGAGAATTTCACCCATTTAGACAACACTCCTACTTGAAATTACACTGCAAAGGATTCCAAAAGAGTTGCCTTCTGGAGATGTGTGTCACCATACAGCTTATAGTAACACAAATGTCATACTCCTAGCTACAAAACATACATACCCTGATTTCTTCGGAGACATGAGGACCAAGGAGGACCATCTCCTTATAGATAAAAGGTACCATTCCATGTGGGTTCTGCTCAAAGCCATCTATACTAAATGACTTCATGGAAATCTTCAACTGAAGCCAGTGTCCAGAATTATTGATCACTGGAATGGAGCCCTGTAAGAGAGAGACGTTCCTATCTAAAACATTACTGATAGAAATATCTAACAACACAAAAGGTCATTCCCGAACGAAATATCTACCATCATTATTAAAACAATTAAACTTTCTCCCTAGGCTCATTGTTTATTATTAAAAATAACATTAATATATAATTTGCAACAAAACATCACATTTTGAATGCTACCCATATCAGTACACACACACACACACACAGCAAGACACCAGGTACGTAATAGATTTATTTCTTCCTTGAATACCGTATATACTCGCGTATTAGTCATTTTTTTTGTAGGGAAAAGGGAGTTCCCGGAAGCTGCTGAAGGAAAGATGTTTTCAGCCATACTTGACACACAGAGCCAGAGTCAGAATAAAATCATCACATCGCTGCCTACTAACCCATTATTATTCAATAAATAACAATTTTCACCAAACTGTTATTTGGATCTCACAAACATGCCGTTCTTTATGTAATAATATTTGATAGTGATACACTGTTAACTACGGGTACCAGATGATTAGCGACAATATAGATATCACTGTTCACACCATGAACCTTGCTTGTCACATGCCATGAAACAATTAGTTAATAAAGCTTGTTTATTAGTTATAACATCAAAGCAAAGTGCGTACGTGTGTCGCTGAAGAAATTGATATATTTACGATGCACTTGTTGACACCATGAATTTGAAACGACTGGGTCAGCTTTTTCATGAATGATGACAATGATTTGGATTTTGAGGGATTTTAAGCCAATACTTGACCTCGACTTATATGGTGAGCATATGCCTGAGGAAAGAATTACAGGGTCAAAAATTGACCTCAACTTATCTGCCAGGTCGACTTATACATGTGGCCAGAAGCATAAGCTGCCTAACTACACCCAAACTAATATATAAACTTATTTACCTGTAGGGACAATCCAACACAACACACTCCAGGTATTCTTGCCTCTGTCGGAACATCCACACTGATAACTTGCCCATGCTTATCTGCTAAGATCAGAAGAACATCAACATAACATTAGTATGTAGCTTTACAACGCAGCACCAATAGACAATTTCCACGACGCATGCACAATTCGTGATCCAGACATCTACAGTGGTTTGTGAGTCAGTGAAGTCAAGTACATAATGAAGTAGCATGGAACAAGAAGTATATTTGTTTGTAAATTTATGTTTTGGGGGATTCACAGAACTAAATCGATCTACAAAATCTTGTAGCAATTTTATATTTATTAAGTATAATGTAGAATTGCTAACTATTTTGCTGCCAAATTATAAAACATGTAAAATGGCAGAATTCCATTGACAATCTATAAAGACAATGATCGTAAAACATGTAAAAATATACTTATCCCAACCATTAATCGGTGTGTAATGTCCATCAGTATCTGATTCTCTGGGTGACCTTTTCATTTCAAATCTCCTCGGAGTCTCTGAGAATTCTTGTATCCTTGGTTCCAAAGTGCTGTGGCCTGACTGACAAAATGGAGTGCTCTGATTGGCTGGCAGGCCCGGAAGGCTCTTACGATCATTATCAAGTCTTGTCATGGACAGTGTGTTGGTCATGAGTCTTTGGGGACTGAGAGATGTCTGGAACAATAGGTCCTTGCCCTCTTCCCTGGTGGAAATACACAACAGCGATGGCTGCTCCTCAAAAAGTGTGTTTGGTTGAGGCCTTTCAGGCACTTTGAAGGGACCCGAATACTGTGTTTCTTGCCTGCAAGTTGACTGTAGATTGGACTCTAGGTGTTGGTCAGGCAAATTATCAGAATTCAATGGGTGTGTTGCTGCTGATGATAGATTGGTTGCTAACTTCCCCTGATTGTTCTGCATAGATCTTGCTGGACGATAAGAACCACTGTTCTGGATCAAGTCGTCAGAACATGGCTGTTTCTTCTCGACTGGTCTTAGCACCACACCATCATCTGGCTTTGAATTAAAACAGAGTACACCCTGATTAGATGGCACTGTATCTTTTGTTTTATCCTGTGAGCTCCATAATGTTGCATCAGTGCAGTTCTGTAGGAAGCTGTCCTGGGGAGAGGCAATGATATGTGACATGCCAGTCTGACAGAGATCATGTTCTGAGAATGGAAGCTTTGGTGTGCTAGAGAGCCACTTTTTGTTAGATTCAGCAGCTGACTTTGGAATGGACCCAGAAGACTTTAAGTCTGGATCGCTGCTTAAGTTTGGATCAGATTCACAGGACGGCCTGTTTGCCGTCTGTTGGAATTGTACCTTCCTAGAAGGGGGACCCCTTTTTGTTTTTAGTATCTCTTTTTCATTGTCTGATTGCGTTATCTTGGCCACATGACTATTTTCAATTTTTGTCAAACCACTTCTAGATCGGCATACAACAGAGCTTGGACGGGGAGACTTCCATTTTTCATCCAGATTGTGTGACTGTGTAACATCTAATGTGAACTTCTCATCAAATTCTTGATCTTCATGCAATTTCTCTTCCAAGAACTTTGGGAAATGTCTTTCACTCATTAATTCATCTTGTCCTGGTTTCATAACACGTTCACTAACTTGTGTCACTGACTTTTCATTGGTCTTGATATCCTTGTGCACTGATTCAGATTCAACATGCTGTTGTAATCCCAGTTTGGTCATCTGTGTGTGTTGACCTTTGGCACCAAGTTCGTGCATGGACGGACACTTTGCAATGGTCAGTTCTGAGCCCTTTCTTTGCTCTGTAAGTGAACTCAATGAGTTACTTCGTTCACCCAAATTACAGGTCACAATTTTGCTACAAGATAACTTACTTTTCAGTTTTCGCCTTCCATTTGGGTCATTCTCCCCACCACCACCAACACTAGTAGAATTAGCTCTGCTAGTTGGAGGTCTAGCCTCAACCAAAAAACTATTAACAGAGATTCTTTGTACACTAGATCCTGAGACAGGGTGACCACTGACCGATTCCTTCCACTCACCACTCGTGACTGAACCATTTCTCGTGCCATGTACACTACCACTAACCCTAGTTATGTTTGTATCATGATATATAGAGCCGCTGACTGGTTTTCTATCCACTAGAACCTCATTAGAATCATGGTTAGGTACCCGAGATTCCCTGGGCACTGGATGTGGTTGCTTAAATGGATGTCCATCATCGGAACTGGGTGTATCCGTACTCAGAGGTCCACTCGAGTGTCCACTATTGGCTGACTGAATGTAATTTACTTTAGGCTGATGGGTAGATCGACCATCTGCTGGCCTGCGTACAGACTGGACGGGTCTTCCTCGATCATGCAGGCTTCTATTGCTGCCCCGATCTTTTGCTTTCTCAACAACGTCGATGTCGGACGAATCGGATGACGCACGTTTGGCTTCAACTTCGGCCTTACGACGTTCTCTACTGTTCTGTCGTACTCTAGTCTTTAGTTTAGATTGTGACACGTGCATGACGTAATCGACAAACTCCTCCGGATTTCTATCATTAGAGAGAAGAACATCATTTATGGTGCTGAGATTAATAAAAGCACTGCTTTCATCAACTGATCCCGGCGTCCTAGAATCACCCTGAGATGTATCCCTAGATGTATCCCTGGAATTTTTTTTCCACGTGTTTCCATCATTATCCGATGTCTGCCCATCAACCCGTCCATCTGTATCTGATGTTTGTTGAGTACCATTCTCCATGCTCTTCAGTAGCGTGTTCTTATCACTGACTGGCTGTGGTAAAACACCACCAACTCGTGGGTATCCGGATGAACTACCTTCTGGGCTGCAACTTCTGTCTCGTTTCATCGCCTCATCTGGAGCGAGGTGTAAACCCGACCTGTTGGGGTTCTGCGAGGTCACAGGACCAGCAAGGTCTTCTGTTGTTAAGGTACAATCTCTAACCTGCTGACTACAAGTAACATCAGCTGCACCATCATCACCGTGATCAAAGTCTGAAATATAACAAAACAATTGTATAGTAATAACATAATGATTGTGTCTTTCCCCATACAGAGGTCATAATGCAGTTACAAATAATCTAATTCTCTAGATGAGGAGGTCATCTTACCTCCTTGTATGCTGCTCGGCATGTGAACCATCAAGCAGAGAAAAAACTCTCTGAATTAACTATTGCAGCTAAAAATGAGGTAATGTTTGAAAACAAATTCCCAAACACATTACACACTTTTCTAACAACTCTCCCAGTATTAAGTTAGCACTCCAATACAGATTCAGGATATCTTCAGCTTGTTTTTTCTGAACCATTAATAGTCAGATGATAATGTTCACAAAGTAGTAAAAATATGAGCAAATATACTAATGTCTTTTGTTTTAACACTTTTTATTTTTCACACATAAAAATGGATGTCTTTTCACAGTACATCATTTGTAGTACTCCCAACTAAGACAAAAACACTCGTGTAGCATGTCCCCGTCATTTAAATTTCCATACTAAACCTATTTACTCCCTTATTGCTGATTTATTTTGATATGAGATGGTGTTATTTTGTCACATTATGACAGATATTTTGGCAATAATTATCACTAATATCAGTACATCTTATACAAACACAAATGAACATTTAAAAAATTTAATCATTAATTGATTAAATAAATCTATAGCCTAAATATATATATATATATATATATTGGCAGCTTAGATCAAATGTGATGCCTAAAACCAGTTAACTCTACTTTTTTTAATCTGTGCCAAAGCTTTCAGTGACAAGGAGTTTATGTAATTTATTTAAGCATTTATTTGGTAAAACTATAGATTAAACTAAATATTTAATTGTGCAGAGAACAAAATATATAGTGCATTATGTGGCTTAAAAAATACACATTTTGACAGAAAACACATAATGAATTGGTCAATACCCTAAACATTTTAACCAGATCTGTCAGCATACATACTAAATGCCATACAGGTGTAACCAAATATGTTTGATCAAATTAAATTTGTCTGTATTGTATATTTACCACAAACACAAGTAACTCGACTTAGTTTAAATTCTCACTTGCAGGTCAGCAGTGTAGCATCGAGTGTAGTACTAAATAAACTTTGAGAAAAAAGCTCTTTTTAGAATGGTGAGCAATGTGCATGAATGTACTGAGGATCCTTGAACATTCAAATATGGGATACAGAAATTACTGTTAGAGGGGTGAGATGGTGATTTGTTTGTGTGTTTCAAACAATGAGTATTTCAGCCATGTAAACAACCTGGTCAAAACTAAATGTGATAAAAACCATAAATATAGTAGATAAAACATTCAAACCAGTTACTTATATAATCCTAACTGCATACTTTATGGTGACATCACTGATTCATTGTCTTTTCTATCAAATTGGCATCATTAAATGGTTACTCCTAACAGCACCAAGAGCACTGCAGTGCAAATCTCCTGGTCAGGGTTCAAATCGAATCAAATATAATTATGTTTGTGAGGTTGCTTAGTTAAAGGGATAGTCCACCTTCAGAAAAATATTTGAGGACTAATACAGCTATACTCACAAATATCAAAAATAATGTAAAAATGTGTAAACGATCACCTAGATATTAAATAATCCAGTTCAAAGAGCAGATTAATTGACTTTTAATGGTCTGTAGGCATCGCCATTTCGAAGTTAGACAGAGAACGAAAGCTCCTGAATCCTGATATCACTTCAACGCATCAGGCTGACCTGAAGTCTGTAGAGCCCATACAAAAGCATGTAAAGAAATATAAGCAGAGTTATTCCAGAACATAACGCAACTGCATTGTTAAAGTTAGGTCATGAATGACATACAACCATATCAGTTTGAGCCAGAAAGAACCTGACAAGAGGAAGATGATTCAAAATGGCTCAGATATTAAGGCTCAAGAGAAACTATAATCTGTGTTAATATAGAGATCGCTGATGTGACTTCATAGCATTTCAGTTTGCTCCTTCTCATCTTCAAATCTGGCTTCCGGTGCAACCATAATGGTAGCCCTCCAGTAATTTTTTTGATTATTTCCCTGTATCTATGATATCAGGTATATTTTGTGATTATTATTGTGGTCACTGTTTTAAGCATTACATATTTAAAAAATATTTTCTGAGGGTGGACTATCCCTTTAAGGAGTCAATCCCTGGTCACATTTCCTAGACTAAACAAACCACTCAGCTTCATCATACAACAATTTGATATCATTACGGTAAACATTTCTTTTTTCACACACCTGTACCACCACAAACATGTACACACACTAATTATAAATATTATTCTCAAAGCACCTACCAGCCTGTTCGACATCACTCCCAACTCCAGAACCTCGGATCTCCTCATAGACACACGGTATCTCTCTGGAGCTCTTGTTAAGCAATGGCACCGGAGCGCGATTACCTGGTGGGGTCACTATATGATTACCAAAGTGTGGCTGAAACAACAAGAAATGGCAGCACAGTAAAGACTTTTAGCTGAACATTAACACAGACAGACAGGCAAAGAAATGTGGACTCAGTTGATAACATTTACAAAACACTGGCAGAACAGCTTACTTTGTTTTCACAATCACCTCAATCCAAAACAAAAACATTTTTTTACCAGTCAACACAAATCAACATGCTTAATCCCCCCCCTGTGTGTGCATACATGCATGCAAGCATTCCTAAATAGAAGTGTGTCACAAGAGTGAACATGTTCAGTTCCGTCAGATCTGACTTATAACTGATGCTATAAACCAGTCTGAGAAGAAAAGCAGCTTTAAGCTATCAACACCATTCATTTAGAGCAGTATATAAATAGAGCCACTTCTAACTAATGTTGGCCCATAACAGAGTAAGACACTCACAACAACAAGGCCTAGACACATTGGATTCCATTCCGCTATTTGTAACAATCATGTTAATATCATAGGTACCAAACAAACCTGTAGGCAGAGCAGTGTCACCTGCTGGGGTCTTGCAGGTAGCACTCACTACAGAAGACGTTTTAAAAATTAAGTTGTGATCAAGGTTCTCATACAGAAAACCGTATTCAGTCTAACAGTAAGTTATCATCACAGTGTGTGTTTACACACTACAGTTATAAGTGTAGTATGTGAAAGTGTGAGTGTATGATAGAGACTGCATGTGTGTGTGTGTAAAAGATACTATTATTTCTTCTAAGGGTTTACTGTTAAGGAAAAAGGGGACATTTTATTATAACATTGCTCCTAATCCTATAGCTTCCTGCCTATCTCTAATGCTATTTTTACATTCCACCTAATGACACAATGGCAATGTTTTCATAAAGCCCGGGGAAATTCTGACTACATTAAAGCGAGTATACCTTATGCTCATTGATAACTGATAATTTGTGGTTTTTATAAAGTATTACTGATAAAAGACATGTCACAACATGAGCTGACCTGTCTGATACGTGCTCAATAGATCAGAGCTCTAGTATAGGTCTGATTAAATATATCAAAGGCAGCTAGTGCTGCCACCTGCAGGGTAATGACAAAGCCAGGCCAAGCCAAAGTTGTGCTTGTAGCAAATAAAGTGAATATTCTCTCTCTCTCTCTCTCTGTGTGTGTGTTTATGAGAAAGACAGAGGGATAGATAAGTTAACTCTTCAGCTGTAGCACTATTTAACACAATAAGCAATATAATATGTTATAAAAACATCCCTCTGTCTGATTGCAATGCTACTACTATTGTCACAAACCTGGAAACACACATATAGAGAGATAGAGACCCACAGATTCAGATATTTTAATTCTGCTTGTCATAAATAAGACTAAAACCCGATATTAATCATGTGTTTTGTGTACCATAGCTAAGGCCAAATATGTGTTGGGGAAAAAGCTAAGATGCCACAATGGTTTGCTTTGACATTACTATCACTTACTGGTGGTATATAGTGGCAAAAAGTGGCTTAGTCTTTATATTTGGTGTCTTGGAGAAATGTGCACTATTTAAGAGACAGCTATATATACAACTTTTTAGGAAGTTAATTAGTGCATTCTCACAAATGTCAGTATGTACAGAAAACTAGCCATTGATGACATATTACACATCTCAACATGGAAACTTGCTACAACCAGATGAGTACCTGATGAATCACACATAAGTCATATAAATAATTTGTGATTTTTTTGTGCTGGTGCCTTCACACACACACATACACACTGAAAACAGGGATGTTGGTAATACTGTAACCCATGTGCTGGGCAAGGACAGACAGCCATCAAGGCAAACCCAGAAGATATTTAATTATACATTAATCCCACCTGTCTTCTAAATTATTACCTTTTTCAATCTGGATTTCCAACGAGGAAGCTTTTTCTTGCTCCATGCAGCAATGGGGATCTTTGAGCGTTTCATTTTATTTATACCCTTATAAACAAACAGAATTAAATAGTTTTCAACAGTTATATGACCTTCACCATCTTTACCAAAGACACACCATTCCATAAGAAGCTCCTGAGATGCTAATCACAATAGTCCATACCAGCTGATCAACTAATCAATGACCTTCAATTTGCTGGATCATTAATCCACTCAAACGAAGCATACTGACACATAACCCCAACATATCACATGGTAACACATATTAAGGTCAGTCCATGTCACTCACTGACTCAGAAATATCATCCACCGGTTGTGATAATGCATCAGTTGTCTGTTGAGTACTTAGAATACACATTCAGGTCACATAAAACTATCACTTGATATGTAATCCGACTTGTATGGTCAAGTCATTAGTAAGTACATTAGGGATAACACTAACATCTATTATCAGGCCTTCTAGAACATGATAACAATAATATATATATATATATATATATATGAATTATGATTTCATAACAACAAATTTGCACATATAAACTGTCCACACACAAAATGATCCTGGCAATTATTCAAAACTAACACTTTACAGCAGCTAGAATGATGCCTATAAGTGTCATAAACAATACTGAATACCTTTGGATCTTTATTAAATCAATAATAATAACAATGATGACAAATGGCTTCAGGCGTGTACTGTCACAGTATCTATTATAAATATAATAGTATACACATATTGATCTAATAGTCATCAACATATACTATATAACGCTCAGTGACATTTGGCAATTAATGATTTCTGGTGCCATCAAAAATATCATTAGACTAATTTAGAATATAACTACACAGAACCTGTATCAATACAGATATTATCACACTATTATTATCAATATCATCCACTTGATGTTTAAAGCATTTTAAAAGCCCATAGCACATGTTAAAGTTTATAAAAGCCTGTATCATGTCCTATTTTATGTATCCTAAAGGTTCATATCATGCACTGTTACAAATAATTATACAGCCTTCATCCTGTATCAATAAGGCAGACTTGACATTAGTATTGTGATAGTTATAATTAGAAAGTTGATTGTGCATCATTATCACCAGCATCATCACTAGGCACATCCCATAAGCCATTGATATCAGCAAATGTGTATCATATTATACCAACACATTCTACATCCTTTAGATGTTTAATCTATTATGGCATCAGTACAGGCATCTATCTGGATTGTCTAACATTCCACACAACAGAATATACCAAACCAGGCTGTAACACAATTACTCTCACATGCCAATAATATGGTATAACTCGGTCCAGGTAACGTTTACATTATAAACACATACTATATTACTCCGGATGTTCAATTTTATTCATCAGTAGTAAATGCACATCTACTACAACCAGTAAGACTTCATATATAACAACACACGAAGGTGAACCATGTTATATCTACAGCTAAATAATTATACAGTACTTTGTTTACGATCACATGTTGACATAACACTCTACACAAAATACAAAGCTAATTTATACCACAGTATAAATGTGGCTCATCACCACAAAAGATGATGAAGATGATAAACATGAGGCCAAACGTACAGTGGTTACCTAGTGATGATGATGTATGGCGTTTTCAGGTAACATAGAACAGAGTCAGAGAGATTAATTAATGTAAATCTCAGTCACACATGTTGTTCATTTGTTTGTAATACTACATGTTCTAAACTCAAAGCTGCCAAATATTACACCTCTTTTTGTATGTTGCTTAGATTATTTCTAAAGCATAAAAAGTAAGAAAAGGCAAGCAAGACTGCCTACGTATCCGTGTGTGTGTGTTTGTGAAGGTTTTTCCAATTGAAAAGTTCAGTATTAAAACTGTCAATTAAGATGGAAGAGTATTCAACAAGTTACTGTAATGGGATGATTCAGACTGTCCTAAATAGCCACATAACAGAAAGGACAGAATGCTCCATAAGGACATGATCACGGTACTAAAGTGTACAGATCCACAACCCAGGGAGATGAAGGGCAGAACATAAAATAATAAATCTAATCGAGGCACAAATTAAAAAAAATTATCTTGGACATGAAGTATTAGATTATAATTTAATTAGTGAAAGGAGCTATAACAGGTGTTAAATTATTAATACACTTAAGATTTCTTTTATGAAGCATCTATCAAATGCACAAAATCAGAGATGAGCCAAATACACAAACAGGTTGCATCTTTTCAAGGGCAAATCTTGTCACTCACTCACTCACTAGTCCACACACACACACACACACACACACACACATTGTCCTTCACCGAGGTCAAGTACCTCTTTAGCTCAGATTTGAAGTCTATGTAGTTGGAAAGATATTTCTTAATCTTCTTCATTTGTGAGATAACTTGAGCTGATAATAACAAGTTAATTATCAACTCAAGTACTATATTTAGTTTAGTATTATCAGATAATGTCTCTCAATTGTTGTGACACTCAGTTTACCACTTGAAAGAAAGCTTAGTTTATTACTTACCTGGAGATAACTGGTTTTTCACTTTAGTTTTTGTAAGAATAATATAGAAAAATTATATGGAAAACTTCATAGTGATTTATTTATATATATATAAATTAAAGATTTACTTTCTAATAGAACAGATTAGAACAATGGAAATTTATTAGTTTTATGTCCAAACAATCATTTAGTAACAACATATGAAGTGTTTGTCTTAAGACTGGTTTGATATTGCTTATGATAAGTAAACTATCCAACTTCTTTAACTTATGGTCACCAACAAAGATCAGTTTGAAGTGATAACAATTAGAACTTTTTCACATAATAATGTCACATCCACAAGCCAACCATTGTGGTCAAAAAGATGTTTTTATATTTGTCTTTATTCACCACCTCTAAATTAACATGTATGGCATATGGAGATGTAATGTTAGAGTTTCTGCTTCATATCTAAGATATGATTTGAAATAAACCCCCCCAAAAAAGAGAATTTTAATAATGATGATTGATGATTAGTGTATTATTACACACAGACACAGTAATTAAAAACCATAAAGGTCACACCATTCAATTCATCAAACAAAATAAACATTTGAAAAATAAGCTATAAAATATTTTGCTTATATTTGCTCTAATCAACAAATTGATGATACTGAAGACACTCACCCTCACATCTGAATTGCCATCCAAGGCACCCAGAACCTCCGTGCGCGATTCAATCAACTTTCCAATCGATATTCTCATGTAAGAGGCACTATGGTCTGGAGTTGGTGGGTGGGAGAAGATGCTGTTGTGAACACTCCAGGAATCCTGCATTCCGCTGTGGGTAGTTGTCACAGGTGCATCCTGGGTGAGATGACAGGAACAAAGAGAAGCCACTCAACAAACTATTCCACACCACAAATGTTGCAATGTAATATTATATGCTAACTCACCCACACACACCCACACAGTACCTGCATAAAGATGTTCTCTTTTTCAAACTCTTTCTCATCTTCATCCAATTTGTCTTTTATTTCTCCTGTAATATAGAAAATGGGGATGACATGAGAAATGATTGAAATTATTATTACACAATAATTTACACCCAGAATCAGGGAAACATTGACGAGAAGAAACGAATCTACAAACCACCAGAAACAAAGTCGTCATCGTCCACATCGGACAGATCCTTGGTTGTAGGGATCATATAATCATCGAAATCTGGAAATGACGCCACAAACGCCAGATCAGTCACACCAGCACCACTGGGATCCTCGTACACAGGACACTCGTCCACTTCTGGAATTGAGACATAAAATTTGTTGATATTATGAAAAGCTGTAAAATGTAAAAAAAATTCTGCATAATTACAACACCAATGTAGTGAGATAAAGCAAACTGAAAGCAATACCACATGTATATATTCTTGTCAATTTCTAGTTTAAACCCAGTTCCAACGTGATATCCGAGGAAAACATCTGACCAATACAGATACGAATCAGATGTGGACCCAAAAATTAAAATTGTGTTATGTAATGCTATAACCTGTTGCCTATTTGAGTGCTTGTTACTGTGGTCAGAGATACAGGATATATTTGTTTGTTTGTAAGAGACTTGGATCAGTAAACATTAATACTATTATCAACTCTGGAGCAAGTATTCTGTTTCTGGATACCAGTTGTGTGTGCATAATAAACAATAATCAGTGCACATCCAATCAGAGATGGTATAAATGTTCAGCAGTCAGCTGATGGATTTAAACTGTCACAAGGAGCTCATAGTGTCTGTTCTTTCCCCTTCCCATCACACACTGTACATAAATCTGTTAAATATTAGCAACTGGAGTCACCCTCTTTGGGGTGAGGGCATTGTTGCCTGCTGACTACTCAAGCAACTATGACTACTTATGTAACCAACATAAAAGTGAACATGACACACAGGTTAAAAAAATGTTATGTAATAAACACATAAATGCAATTAATTTCATACAAACCTTGTTGTTTCTGTGAGCAGCTCACTTTACCACCAAATGGCTTGTCACCAAGTGCACCCAATAAACCATTGTTCTCTGCATAAATAAAGCATTCAGATAAACTGATGGTTCAAATATGACTGACCTAAATTTACTTAAAGTTAAAAAACAACAACACACTAAACAGCAGATCCTCTAACAAGTTCTGATGTAAATAAGAAGCTAAAATCATCTGCTAAATGATGAGAAAACTGGGATCAAACTTTTACTTATACATTAACAAGTGTAGCCATCAATACTAACAAGTACTTTATATAATTATATACGCTGAACTAAAAACCAATAAGTACAATTTACAATCATGTGAGAACAGGTAGTAAAATAGGGTTCTTTCCGGCTAGCTGTCTTTGAACAAGTAAACACGAGTTTCTTGATCCCCCAAAAAATATTTTGAAAGCTTGTATGCTTTTGTTGGAAATTATTTTAAACAATATATACAGGATTTACAATTAATGAAACTCGAATGAAATTAAACCTTATGTTAAATGAAAATATAAACAACATTATGTAAATGTTCCCCATAAAACATTAGAATTAAAATATACAAAAAAAAAAACGTTGGAAATATTAACGAAACAAATAAAACCCATTGTCATGGTTTATTATTAATTTCACAATGCAACTGCAATTTAATTCTGAAAAGTAAGGTCTAGAGTCTTAATGAAATAAGGTTAATAAAATAATGCTTTACAATCATGTATGTCCTCCATTAAAAGCAGAATACACTATTCTGAGTTGATGGCAAAAATACAACAATTATGATTAACCCAAAATAAAAATAAATTTAGTTATGAAACTGATCAACACATTTAAAAACCATCAAAGCAGTAAAGATGATGATGATTGGTATTTTATGGCCACTTTTGTGCACATGGTAGGTTAAATGGGCCGAGCGACCTCTAAAGGTAATTAAGTCAAAGATGAAACACCCTTCAGATATGCCCACATTCAGATTCGAACATGGTACTGTTAGATCACGGAGGCGCCCACCATCAAAGCAGTAAACTAATGCTGCATATTGCGCACACTTCAGTATCTAACAAAATAAGTAAATCTCTGAGCCATCTTCATATCACTTAGTGAGAAACAGTTATAACATCAAACGATAATTTACTGTTTTGACACAGCACATGTCAGACACACCGCAACTTACACTCGGCAATACAACAGAAGGACCATGCATATATTGAGAAACAAAACGCATTATGGACACCACACTTTAAACAAAAAAGTTATACAAGTTTCATACCTTCATTCTTTTTCAAACGACCAGAAAGTCTACTCTCTGACTCCATACCCAATGACAGTTTAGTGTCACCTGAAATAATTGAAGACACATACTAAAGCAGTATAAATTAACACCTCAAATAGTAAACATTTACATATTACCAAACTGTGTGGATCAGACGAAATGACTTTATATGTTCGCCATGTGCAGGAAGGCATAATTTGAATCCTGGCCAAAGTATGGGGGTAGTTTCATCCCTGACCACAGGCAACTTGCAAGGTTATCTCTCCAAAATGTGCAATTTGTTCCAAGTTTATTAAAAATTCACATTAAACTAATGACCCTTTGCATTTACCTTGCCGAGGTGGACAGCTACTTTCTAACTATTATTCAAACCATAATTATTATAATACAGGTACTACTGGAAAATATTTCAAGGCAGTAATACCAATATCTTTACAGACACTGATCTTTCCATTAAAGTCAAATCCCATTCCAGAATAATGCAAAAAATCTGGGATTGATTCAAATTCTGTTTTAAAGTAAGACAAACTCATCTCTAAAAAGAAAAAAATGTCTTTTAGAAGTCATTTTCCATTTCAGAAAGAACTATTCTGTTTCAAATTCAGAAAGTTTAAACATCAATGGCTAGTGTTCAGATCAGTGTTTGACAGAATTTAAATAACAATTCACTAATATAATTAAACATCTAAGTAAAAGTTGAGTTTGTATGTTTAGTCTTAGCACTGATCACATGTGACTACTCTTTAGGGGAACATCCAACAAATACAGGTATGAGCCCTCAACATGGAGTTGTGTAATGCAATACTTAATGGAACAGTTCATCCTCAGACAATATGATTTAAATGTGTAAAGCTTATAAAAATAACAGAGAATCCCCTAATAATAATCACAAAATTTACCCAATATCAGAGATATAAGGAAATAATCCTAATTACTAGAAGATATCCATTACGGATTCTTCGAATGCCGGATTTTAGGGAGAAAAGTGGTGTTCTGATTTCACATGGCACAAGGGTTATCTAGCCATCTCGATCAGTTGAGCTTACAGATGATCTGGCTTAGCCATCCTAGTGAACTTTTCTGACAACTGAATACTAGTAACCGACACTGTCATCGGTTCATTTACATAAATCTGACAGCTCGGCCGATGCTTCTTGTTACAAAAGTATAAAACAATTGTCTTAAGGCATTTCACTATAGTCTTCATTAGCTATTTCAGTAAAATTATGCTTTTGTTCGAAAAATACCTTTGGCTGACTATGTTTACATTGTTATAGCTGGGAAATACAAACAGCTCGTACTAACTGATGTGAGATTGCAGGAGTATCAGGTCTGTGTCTGGCCTCAAAATGGTGGCACCCACAGACCATTAATAGTCGATTAGCCAGCACTTTGAATTGGATTATTTAATATGTGGTTGATCTTGTTTATAAGTAGCATGAGCGATATTTATAATCTTGTTCCTTTAATTGCTGCAGTATCAGAGGGCTCACATTAAAGTAAACAGTTTCTGAATTAAAATACATAATTAACACATACACCTTATATTATTATTAATATATATTCTCAGTTATAACATAAGGAAATAGTCCTATTATATTCCTTCCAATCCAAGAGAAACTACATCCAAGAATATTTGATAATTTATTTATTGGTGAACAAATTAAAATGTCATGGATGACAATGGGAGAACTTAACATCAACAGTTGTTCCGATGATTATTTAGATTTTGAAGGTTTAGATTAAATACCATATTGGATTTAGAGTTTATTTTCAATGACACAGTCAGAAATGTATTTTTGACTACATTTCATCACATCATTCTGATTTTGTTGTTTACTCCAACATTTGGCACAATTTAAACAAGAGATGCTCTCACAAGTCGAACATATCTCAGGAATTTTACTTAATAAATATTCCATGTCACATAACAAAAATTTGCATTTTCAGGTGTTTTTTTTTAAATTTTAATATGAGCACAAAATGACATTTTTGAGATATTATTTTTCTATGATAAGTGATGGTTGAGAGAAAGTTTTTTTTCTTCAAATGACAATAAAATTAAGCTGGCTAATACAGAAGAGTACATAGATTATACGAAGAGTAAAATACGTGTAGCAGTTATAGTTTTTTATAAAAATATATACAACATCCAGAAGAATGTAATAAAATACCAACCAAATATATTAGATCCTCTTGACTGGCCACCAGAAACAGCCTCAGTATCATCTGTAAATAAATAAAATGCTTTCAGATCTTCTACACAAAATGTTGTCCATTAGGAAACAGAAAAATCACCGAACCCTAACTCAAGTCACAGTACCTTAGAGTAACTTTCTTACAGGTTATATAGGAAGCTATATAAATATTATTATTATATCAAATATATACCAAACAAGTTTTGTTTAACTTCCTCGTCAACTGCAAGATGGCTATGTGCTTCAGAAGGCTGGAAATACACTGATGCCAGACGTGTCTGTATACTGTTTAAAGTATCTGTATGATGGAAAACAATTAGCATTACTCTCAGAGAGAAAACATATATGACAGATTCACACACAGCATTTATCTTGATTGAACTTCAAGAGAAAGCTACTACATTACGAGCTACACCTTAAAATGATGTAAAAATGAGTTAGAATTGGCTGTTAGCTGGCTTTTAAGATGAAAGTTGAAGGTAGTGGCATTAACTAGGTTGCTATCATCTTCCTGGTGACTAATGAGTCAATTAGATGACAGAAGTCAGATAACCAAGAACGTCAGTGGTTTTAACTTCAATACACCCATTGCATGATGACGTCAAAAACCAAAACAAACCAGGTGCACTTTGCATTGTGGGAATTATAGGGGGTCCGCTGAGCGATAATACTGTGATAATCCCGCTATTTTAACCTTAAATGTCAATGTTCCGGATCTGTTATAATCATGCCAAAAATTATAATTTATAATTACAGTGTCAGTGTAAGGATTGACTGAAACAGTGAAAGGTGCAAATAAGTGTAATTTACCAATATTATTATCCATCAGATCATAGATAATAATATTGGTAAATAAAGTGTAATTTACAATATTATTATATCCATAAATAATAAATTAATTTTACCAATATACTGGAATATATTCTTCTTCTTTTCGTTAAATATGATTTACTATGAACACCACATTTTAACAGTCTTTGTTATGTGCAGTGAATATTATTGTACTATGGTTTACAATGTTGAATACCACATTTTACTATCATTTTATAAAGTAGCAATGACGTACGATTAGCATATACTTATAATCTGATTTTCAGTTTTGGAATACCATTTTTCAACAGTGCCGATTGTTTTGGTGTCAAAGAGTTAAACGGTACGCAGGAGTTAGTTTTTGGCATGATTATAACAGATCCGGAACATTGATGTTTAAGGTTAAAATAGCGGGATTATCACAGTATTATCGCTCAGTGGACCCCCTATAAATCCCACAATGCAAAGTGCGGCTGGTTTGTTTTGGTTTTTGATGTCATCATGCTTCAGCCTTATTGAAGATGCAACATACATGTTAAACCAAGCTTACTTCAATAGGCATAATTTTACCATACTGACCCAGACTCAATTCGAAGGCAGTGTTGGTAACAAGACAACTTGTACCCAAGAATGTTGTATCTCATTCGTTTGGCGGCATAGACTTTAGGGTGCCCCCATATATATATTTTATCTGAGCATATTCACACTAATAACAGGATAATTAATGATTAATTAATATATTTTTAATAGAGCGTTAGTTATTAACTGACCGCATATATTGGTAATTTACATTGTCTCAGTTATTGCAGCGTTAGTGACCAAAATTTACCATCAAAGTGTCAGTAGTAATTGACAATATGTCTAATTATTCCTAAGTCACTGATTTCATATGCGGTTCATTGAATGTTTAATCACGCCATTAATTTAAGTTTGAGCAAACAGTTTGTGTAAACGATTGTTATAACTTGCCTTAATCTATTGACAGTATACAAAACACAAATAATGAAAACATTACTATTTCCTGCATTAAAAACGTCACCTATATCGTGATATTTTAGGCATAAAAACGACCTTGAATTACCGGCCGTGACCTACGGTAATCAAATAAAAAAGATTCTTACCTGGTGATTGAGCACAAATTATTCTGCAATTTTTTTCAATTTTAAAATCTATTAATAAATCAGGGTTCAAGAAAGGAATCAAAACAATGTCTGATGGTGATACTCAAGATTTAACAGAAAATAGGTTCCACATCTTAACCAGAGCATTAACACAACTAAAACTGTCCACACAATCTGTGCTATATTTAAGTTCCTGTTCATTTCAGCTGTCATCTCTAAGAGACAGACAAGAAATACTGTTACAATAAGAAATATATTCTCATAAATAAAATGTGAGATCAATATCCTGAGAATTTGTATCTTACCTAAATTTCTGGCTGCAGATTTCTCTGCTTCTGGGACTTTTTCAGGTGATGGTTGATCAACTACATCTTCAGAAATCTCATTATATTCGTTATCGTCATCAACATCCAAGTTGCTAAATGATGGTATCTCTTCTGGTAATGGCATTGGAATATAGTTAAGTCCTATAAACTTCTTTGCCTGACCGGTTTCATCATAGGTTTGGTAATCAAACATATTAATGTCTGGATCTCCTTGATCAGAGTCACCTAAATCACTGAACTCGGCATCAAACTGCTCCAGCTCATTCTGCTCGAGATGGATCTCATGCATACTAATGTCAACATCATCACCAGCCAACATGTTGCCCAAGAAGTGAGCCGTTGCCAGTGACAACTTTTCCATTGGCATGTCATTATACCCATACCCGGGTGGCTCTTTGTTAGTGCTTCGACTCTGATAAACAGCATGTGTTGGTTCTCTGCTCTGGATATCAGTAGCTGGAGCTTCTGAAAGTGGTAACATCCGATCCTGATGGCTTTCACTTGTACCAGAAAATACATCCCACCGATTCTGCTTATTGTCATTCCTTGTTTCCAAAGTGAGAAGGCCAAAAGCACTGCCTGATAAATCTGTAACACACAATTTTGCATGTAATAATTATGACAATGTTGAAAATAAATGCATCTGTATGAGCCATTTAATGATTAATAATTGATTATGTCACATGAATCTCACATATTGTTTGCTTATAACTCAAGAAAAGACTACACAGGTTATTCCAAAACAATAGATCACAGAAAGCTAACTTTTGAAGAACATGGAATAGGTATATTGACATATGTTAGGACTACTATATACTTAAATGTCCACTGAATAATGCCCAGCCTACAATTATATCATATTTGTTAAAATGTGGATAATAGCACACATGGTTTATCCAAGTAAAAGGGGACCATTAACTGAATCAACTTCAAAATATTCTATTCAAGACATCAGAATTGTGCAGGCCTGGGGGGAGGGGATGAAGTAGTGATAGTCTCACAGTAGTAACCTGCTCCATTGGAAGGAGATCTTCCCTGAAAAACTTGAGGAAAATATAGTATTTGGTGCATTCTAGGTCACTATTTCACCAAAACAAAGTGGCCAACTTGATCAAATAGACGAGGGACTGTAAAATAGACTACATATAGCATCAGACACTATTGAAAAGGCTGAACAGATCAAAATAAAATTAAGATTTTGAATGACAGTTATGCTTCAAAACATTCCTATGGCCAAATGTAATACATCAAAGTAACACTCAGTTGTCGAATAACATTCATGGAACAATTACATATGGTTAATATCTATGAATATTCTCAGATTGTTGGAGTGTCACTGACCTCAAATGGTATAATCCAAGATTACCAGAGTTTAAAATATCTTAGATGTTACTGTTAGATACAAGTTAATTTTGTTAATCTGGCTAAAATACAAGAGACAGCCATTGAGTAGTACATGATATAACCTGCCAATTGTTCGTTAAACCTGGAAATGCCTTATAATTAGCAGCTAATTACTCTCAATTATTATTCAAACTTCTTACCAATTGACTTTTTTATGAGATAAAATGACAGACAAACTAAACAAAAATTTACTTTTTTATGTTTTTATGCTCAGGCCATCAATATGATGTTAACAAGTGACTAATAATTGTAAACAAACAATGGAAATAAACCTGTAGCAAAATTCAATAAAGCTACAATTATATAGCAGCCAAAGAAATTGTAATACAATCAAAGCTGTACTTGATGTTCATCAGACAATATAAATACACAAGCATAGTGAAATGTATAGAGTATTATGTGTATATGCCAACCCATGCTTTGTAATGAAGGATGAGCAGTTGTTTCATTAATTGAATTAGGTTACAAATCTGAGTAATAATATACCCATAACTTATTGTAAAGCAAAGTACTGTAAAGCAATAGGTATTTAAGACATGTTTGTGTACAACATATTGATTCGTCTTATAATAAAATATACAGGGTGGGCGTGTGCATGAACACCCACAATTTTAAGTTTCATAATAATAATGAATTGTGCATTGTCAGCTCTCTTACTCTTAGTCTTACCTGGCATGCTATTCACATCAATAATACCAAGAGAATGGTCGTCATCTTCATCAACACTAAAAACAAATACATGGTGAACATAGCACAATACTGAATATCTGTAAATGGAAACTGCAGTAGAACTAATTGAG
>JAODUP010001684.1:0-34365 GCA_025642065.1 Paralvinella palmiformis
TTTTCACAGTCTTAAATTATAGCTATGCTTTAAATTCGATTTTTCTTCTATAACTCTGTCACCTCCCAACTTTGATCTCCGTCTAATGCGCATGTTTTTCACCCTGTGTGTGTGTGTGTGTGTGTGTGTGTGTGTGTGTGTGTGTGTGTGTGCGTGCGTGGATAGATAAATAGATACCTTTATTTCAATGTATTATTCACATACATTAAATATATTAATTGACATAAGTCGCACGAGAAATGAAAATTAGAGGACCAGTGTACAAAAATAGATATACTTCTGGTCCCGATGATTACTGATGGATGAGTTCCTATGTGCGTCGGGATCGCCCAGGAGGAGCCCACGTGGGATAATAGTAGCACAATCTGAGGTGATAGATGACAAGACTACACCATTACAGGAAAGTATGTCTGAGCAAAATATGATGTGCAGATTGACGTACAATAATATAGTTATTACAGTTTGTTAATTACACCAGCAAGTCAACATACCATCAAATCTAGTTCAATTTTTACGAAGGCTTAATATTAGAGGTAACATTCATGACTATCGACATTTAATCATTTATCAGCTTGAAGATAACCACTAAATATATATTTTATTTACCCTCTGGACACACCACGTGTGGCTTCGTATCCAATTGTTGTAAATCATTTATTTCACATTCGAAACAATATGAAATAAAGACAACTTACCAGCAAATACATTGTGGCTGTTTGTGACAAATATTTCATCAGATTGACGAGTTACACGAGAATGTGCTATGTTTCCCGTTGAAGATAAAACAATCATAAAATGAAACTGATCAGTTATTTTGCTTTAATTTCAAATGCCTAATGGCTAGCTTGATATTCTCATAAATCACTGGGTTTTATTGTGCGAAAAATGATCGGTGTGACTTATATTTGGCATTATCGATCGAGCGAATAGTTTGCTTTTCAGGTTTTGGTAGAAGGGCATTTCTTCCCTTCCCAATCAATTCAATGTCGTGGCCACTAGTCACTCGGAACATATATGTGACTTCGCGTGATTTAAATGGTGGTGCTTATGTTTTAGCGTTATTCCCCTTTATTGTATTAGCTAACTCCACATCAAAGGCTGATTGGAATCTAACCGATGTCTTGATCACAGTGTATGGATGGGTTGATATCACTGAGTCGACCGCCCTTTAACATGGTGACAGAGTAATATAATGCTATCTAGTAAGTTGCACTCTTCTGTAATATTCTGGATAACTGATGGCAATTTCTATTTGTTTACCATTGAGATACCATACCGGATCAACGCTCAAACGTTTACCGGACATCACCATACATTCAGTCTTCTCGACCCCAAATTTAAACCTCCATTTCGAGGCATACTAGAGCCCTGCACGGGTTGGAAAGCTGAACACATACTCAACCCACACCCGACCGCACAAATCTCAACCCGAACCCAATCCGTACCCATACTAAAATGACATTGAACCCGTACCCAACTCAACCCGCAATACCATAACCCGTATCCATACCACAAGGATGGAGCCCGAACCTGAAACATACAAAATTCCTGTTATTAAGATAATTTATTGAAAAACAAACTCAACTTTTCAATTGTAGCTTATTCACATCTTTTTGTCATTAAAAAAATAATAAAACGAATATTTTTCAAGCAACACATACCCAGCCCGACCCACAAGACTTAAACCCAAATCCAACACATGACCCGAAGAAAAAGTTTAAACCCGTCTAATTCAAGCCACTGTTGTGGGTTGGGTTAACACTTTCGGGTTAACCCAACCCGTGCGGAGCTTTAATGCATTCTCGGCACATCTGTCCATTAATCTCTGCAACTCCGATACACTGGTACACATAACCGTAATATCTTCTGCAAATACAAATACATTGGCTAAATAACACCCAATAGATACCTTATCTGACATAGCATAGATATCACATAGCAGGTCATCAATAAATATGTTGAAAAGTTGTGGGGACAACACCCTTCCTTGTCTCCTGCCCCTCGCTACCTTATACATGCTACTCTATTTGATATTCCATTTTACACAAGCGTACATGTTACAATACCACCTGTACATTAAAATCCAATGATCATCTTGGATTTTATCATATAATATATGAAACAGTGTGTTGTGCCAGATAGAATCAAAGCACTTTTCAGCGTCTAAACTAAACGAGAATAGAAGTGAGTTCATGACTTGAGAATAATACTTGGTATCATTAAATAACGCGCACCCGAAAGAAATACCTCTAATCATACGAAAGCCAAATTACATGTCACTGACAGAATCGGCTGATAGTAATATTAATTCTAATAATTTGTAGAATGTACTACTTAGAGTTATTGGTCTGCAGTTGTTAGCATCATTCGGGTTAAGAGATGGGTTCTTTAGTACAAGTATAATAACACCAGTAAGAAATGTTTATGGCAGTGTTTTCCATGACAGCATAGATGTAAATAAATTGGATAAAACAGTACATAGGATATTTGATTTACCATATTTTAAGTGTTCACTCGTCACACCATCGCCACCAGGTGCACAGTTACTGGCCAACAAATCAATGAGATCACACATACACTGATGAGTAATAATATACTCGTTGAAATTAACTTTTGATAAAGAGTTGTAACACTTTTCAACAATCATTGAGATGTCAGACTGTGCCGAATTAAGGACGCCATCCTCTTTCATGATATTACCAGCCTGCTGGCCAATCGCACATAATTCTTCTGTCACTCCACGTAAGTTTAAACGCACCATGCTCTTGTTAAATGCTCCTGAACTGAATGTTCCGTCTACCTTCGCCAGATAGCGCCACTTTACAGCTCCAGCGCACAGACTACGTTAATGGTGATAATGCTAAAATTTAAATAAACAATAACGAGGTGGGCGATAATAGAGGAAAGGACAAAAAAAACCACTCAGCATCAGATATTATAAAGTTCAAAGAAACACAGGATAGATTCATAAAAAATCAACCTCATGTCCGCCATGTAAACAATTCTATAGATCAGCGACCTGTCTTCATTTTCCGATATACTAACTGTCATGTAATATAGGCAGATTAACCAATTAGCAGATTAGCAATAATCTGTCTTTATTTGTTCACATATTAATTGTCAATTGATCTTCTTTATCTCAATAGTAGAGCTTAATGGTTAATTGTAATCATCCTCCTCAATAATAACTACAATCATTTCCTTGTTGACATTAATCTATCTTTACAGAAACAATCTGTTTCAACTAAAGTTATTTCATATAGAAGATATAAGTCAATTGACAAGGAGGCTTTTCTTGCTGATCTGCGAGTCTCTTCTCTGGTATTGGATCAACCGGATGATGTGGATCATCTGGTGGATCTCTATGATAATACATTGAGAGACATTGCATGCACCTTTAAGGACAAATGAAATGCCAAGCAGACCAATGCTTCCATGGTACAATAAGAACATACAGGCTGCAAAGAGACACAGAAGGTATTGTGAGCGGCTGTGGATCACACCAGTTTGTGTGTTCATTTTGAAATGTTCAAGGTCAGTAAAATTCTTGTTAAAAATACCCTTGCCTCTGCTAAATCTGAATATTATAATAAAAAGATCAAAGCATCCAAGGGAAATAAAAGGACAGTTAAAGTATTACATAAAAGTCAAACTGTCCTCCCAAATAATATCAACTCAGATAAAGATATGGCCCATTGTTTTAATAACTTCTTCTGTCAAAAAATATTAAATATACATAGTAGGTTCCAGTCAAGCACCTTATCACAGGGTAAGCCGTTGGTAGAAGAGTCCTGCATATCCGTGATGGATACATTTGAGCCTTTTACAGAGACTGATATCAGACAGTTGCTGAAAAAGTCATCTAATGCTTTCTGTGCAGTTGACCCTATGCCTACATGGCTTGTGAAAGATTGTCTGGATGTTCTGATAAACCCAATTACAAATATAGTTAATAAATCATTATCTCTGGGTGTTTTCCCTAGATCCATGAAAGCTGCCATTGTAAAACCATTAATAAAAAAACACACTATGGACTGTAATATTCTAAACAATTACAGACCTGTTTCAAATCTTACATTTTTATCTAAAGTTATAGAAAAGGCAGTTTTCTTTCCATCTAAACAAATATTTAATCAATAATAACCTTAATGAATCACTACAGTCTGCCTATAAAAGTGGTCACAGCACTGAAACAGCCTTGGTTCGAGTGAAAAATGATATTATGATGTCAATTGATCAAGGTAAGCCAGTAATACTTGTTCTTCTGGACCTGTCTGCTGCATTTGATACAGTTGACCATAATGTACTTTTCTCTAGGTTAAAAGACATGTTTGGTCTGTCAGGTAGAGTACTTGAATGGTTTAGATCCTATCTGGAACAACACTCCCAGAGAGTGTCTGTTCATGGTATTTTATCTGACATTCAGTTCTTGGTCCTCTGGTTTTCACAATGTATACCCGTCCTCTTGGGATCATTGCGCAGCGATATGGGGTTAAATATCACTTGTATGCTGGTGACACACAACTGTATATATCACTGGATCCTGACAATGAGTTAAATTTCTCCTCTTCCTTGAAGAATTTAGAACATTGTATTGCCGATATTCGGCTATGGATGACTCAAAATCTTCTAAAACTAAATGATAATAAAACAAATATTTTATATTTGGCATCATCACATTGTGTTAAATCCCTAAAGACACCATCATTACAGATGGGTGCATCTTGATTACCCCTAATGGGTCAGTAACAAAAACTAGGGGTTATTTTTGACCAATGTATTAACATGCATGAACATGTCACATCAGTATGCCGAGCTGCCTACTACCATCTTAAGAACATCCACTGTTTAAAAGCATTCTTGACACAAGAATCACTTGTAACTGTAGTTCATGCCTTTGTTACATCTCGTATAGACTATTGTAACTCCCTGTTATACGGCATATCTGATTATAACATTAATCGCCTTCAGCGAATTCAAAAAAATAGTGCAGCTCGCATTGTAACAAATACTAGAAAATATGATCATATCACCCCAATTCTTCAAAAACTACATTGGCTACCTGTTAGACAGCGTATCCATTTTAAGATTCTGTTAATAACTTATAAATATATTAATAATATGGCACCAGAATACCTGTGTGAACTGGTTTCCATTAGAAAGTCATCCCGAAAACTCAGGTCATCCGGAGTCAGATACTATTGGAGGTGCCAGTGTCTCGGCTCAAGTCATATGGTGATTGTGCGTTTAGTGTTGCAGCCCCCACTTTGTGGAATAAGTTGCCGGCAAATATTAGAAATGCGTCGACTCTTGGAAACTTTAAGTCTCTTCTAAAAACACACCTATTTAAGGTCGCTTTCCCAGATAAATAATTATTATCTTTTAAATCATTACAGGGTTTTTACAGACATATTATTTGGGGTATTATTATATTACATATTATTTGTACAGCGCCTTTGAATGGCTCCTGCTAGTGAGGGCGCTTATTAAATATACATTATTATTATTATTAAAAAAAAACGCGCGGAGGGATACTTGAGCAATTAGTCCATATAACAAAGTGTTTACGATAATAAAAAACGAACTTTAAGGAGTAAACATCATAGTCCCAATCATTGTCCCATCTAATGTCATATCCACTGGCGTTTAATAATTTTGTCAGAATTTTGTGCGAATGCACAGACAGACAAACAAAAGGTGTGTGTGTGTTTATTAAAAAGAAACTTTACGGAGAGATATAACATTCCACGCAACACAGGGGGACCTAAAACAGACCAAAGACTATTTATAACAAGACGTGTTACTTCGCGTTTTAACATGGGACGCCATTTTGAATTCATGGAGCGCCAGGGCCCTAGTGACCGGAGGTAGATTGTCACGGACAGCTCCCTTCGTTAACATGGCGCCTAATGGTACTGGTTCATTCTGCGCCGCTTTCGGCTGCAATAACAGAAAAAGTATGCACAAATAAAGACATTCCCGAAAGGAAGTGAAAGCTAGTGTAAAAATTTGATATGTTCTGGCTTTTTTTAAATAAAGGATATTTAAAACATAAGCATAACAATTTGAAGTAGACACGCCCCTACTTGACATGACCCAAGCAGTAGTCCCAAGCAAGATCAATCTAGATCTATATTTGTTTCAGGCAAAATCTTATTAAATTTTATTGAACAGTATCAAACCTATTAATCACAAAATGGGTATGTAAGATATACATAAGCTTACAGTTACATGTACTGGAGCCACTGAAGATGTTATGGGCGGGAGGTATATTTTACTTTATTATTGTTAATAATATAATTGGACTTCTAAAATTACATTACTTTAATCAGATAATGTTTCCCTAATTACAGTAATTATAAGTAGCTGAGTATTTACATGATCACCTGCATCCATATTTATTTTTAAACGTAAGCAATTGGTACTTATTGATATATATGGACTTCTATTTATAATTTAAATGTTATGAAATTAATTATTAAATACCTCAACTAGTAGTAGAAACATTCATTTTGTTATTTTTTCTATTGACAGAAGTAAAAGATGGGTTATTAATTGTTGTCGTTCAGATATATGATGAGGAAAGATTTAAATTACTTGAATACTAATTGTAGAATGTATGGTATGCATTTCACTGAAACGGAATTCATGAACCAGACAACTTATCTAGAATGCTATTCCAACTATTTTTGATGTACCAAATCTACCGCATGCATCCACTGAAATCAAAGAGGAAAGTATTAACAGATAGGAGACCTATACAGGAGACAGGGCCAGCTGTAATGGTAATTAATATTTATAAATATTAATGGTGAAAATTGGTATTATAAAATTAATTAAATAAGAAACAAGGCATCAAACCCATGAAAGTTTGTCAGCCCATTTCATATCTTAATTAATTAATACAAAAAGGATTACCAGCACCTGAATTAGTACTTGAATGTTCAGATCATGTGCTTTAATTGGTATATTTCTCTTCATAACTTAAATACATATCAAATCAAATTCTTTTACCAACTTGAAAAAAGGAAAACATGTGTTTACATATTGTGTATGCACTTGGTTCAAGTCATTATTTTACAAGGTATTGTTCTCTTTCAGTCCTTGAAGTTCTATGATGATGAGATACCATGTAAACAGGCCAATCTCTTGGATACAGATTTACTGGTGTTGGATGTGATAGATGATTTTGAGTTATATGTTACAGTAGTCAATGCACGTGTCTATTACATCTCTGGGTATATTCTGTCTAACTTTAAACAGTTCACTGATCTGGACTAAATGTCATTTTTTTGTAGTAGTGGTTGTTTAGAGCTGGAAGCAATTTGGGTTATTCTATCCATTTGATAACAAATGACTGATTGTAGCTATAGATGAACCCGTGGCACAAGAGATTTGATCCCGGCTATTGTATGAAAGTACTAATTTCTCTATCTCTAACATGTTAACGCAAACATAAACATTGTTAATATTCCATGTATATTCTTTGTTATCAGCTGGGCAGGCCTATATTGCATGGTCTATATTATTGAGGTGTAGAGTTTAAATGAACTTATAATTTTTTTAGTTAATATAAGATAAACGCACATGATGAATATATGGTGAATTGTGTTATGGTTGTGTTATAATAGCTGTATATATCATTATATGTCTATATTCAAATACATAAATATTTATGGACTATGATAAACAGACATGATGAAAGTATGTTTGTATGCATTAACCTCATATATACCTAACTGTTTTCATTAAAAAAACTTGTGAAAATTACCCCTTCCACACAAAGCTGTGAAATAACCTAAACCACGTTCAATTATTTTCTGATCAGCTGTCAAGTGATCGCAAATTGCAGGCTATGAATTAATTAAGTGACTGGTCTGTGAAATCACTTAATTATTTATTTACAGTTTCAGAGCTTCGTTTCCTTCGATATCATGTGTGCACAATTAAAGTGTTTATTAATAAAAGAGTATGTGATCATGTAACATATAGTACTAGTATTGGCAATTCATTTCAACCATCGCACACATGTACACGATCACATGTGGACAACCAGAGAGCTTTTGTTTATCTGAGAAATACCTCCGGTCGCTGGAGGCGCCACTGGTTCAAAATTCAACATGGCGCGACAAGAGTAACGCCTCTCTATATTTAAGCTCTCTGGTTAGACGCCATAAAGTGCTCCCTCCTGACGAATGTATATTTTACGAACAGACAGATAAACAAACACGCACACACTCGCTTTATTGTTATTGTCATAACTGGTATACTGAGTTATGTGATGACTATAATATAGGAGATGTTGATAATACCAATAACCCTCTATTGTTGTCCATTTAACATAACGTAATCAATCTATAACTGATCTGTAATATGGTTGCTATATTCAACCAGGAGATTAAATCGAGATGGCGACTTTCACTTGTCCCTAACAAACCCCCAGAAAACGAATCATCAACAATCACGGTGCCTGGACAGTGCGCAGTACTGTACAGTACTATCGAAAGGCCCTTCGTCGTGGCTTACTCGCGTACTACTATCACACAGTGCCACTAAGTTTGACGAGTCTGTCAGACTTAATATGTTAAAGTGGGTTAGGATGATACTGCTAGGCTAGGAGTATACCGGCTAGTACTAGCTCACGAATTGAATTTACTTGTTTGAGAGATGCGTCTTCGGTTTGAATCCACCGAAGTTTCACGTACTTTTCCAGATGATTCTGAGATAACTGAGCATAAATTCAATAAGCAAAACATGGTAATGTACCACGCTCTTAAAGAGATATGAAACAGAACACTAGTCACTAGTCTTACCTCTAACTAGCCGTGTACTCTTAACCCACTTTGACATTATAATGTCAACATATATTTAGTACACTGCTAGCTTCTTACTGAAAAGTACCGAAATCTGGGACGCGGCCAGCTCGGCCGTCCGTCCCGGATCTCGGCCTTAGCTAAGTTCTCTCTTTCAAATCTCCGAACTCGTGTGGTCTCGAATCTACTTTATTCCTCTACTCAAAACTGTACAAAAATTATACATTCCTCAAAACTATACACTCCAGAACCACCACTCCACACTCTCTCCTTTTAAAAAAAATCTACAAAAATCCAGATATATATAGGGAATTGTCCCCTCAGCACCGTCAACGTTGTTATCCGGTAGACCTCACATGGTCGCCTGGTCCAATCACCGTTGACTTGGCTGAGTCAAGAACAATCCCCTACTAAGAACTCCTCCAACACATACAAACCGGTATATAAAGGGGAATTTCCCCCCAGCACAATTTTACGTCCTCAGGGTGGTTTAACGCCCCCTTTATTTTAAATAATTCAGTGGAGACGGCAGCACCATTTAACGTTGGCAGTGACCACCCTCAGGGTATTTCGGCTCCATCTTTCCGTACTGCTCCCCTGTGAGTGGTGGGGGAGGAGGTTCCTCAACCACTCCAACATAGTGGCTGTGCTGATTAAGCGACAGCCTGGGGATTCTTCCCCCGAACAACAAAACCTGAACCCAGCACAATCAGCGTGTTGTCCAGTGGAGACTCGCATGGCCCTTGATCCAATCTCGGCTCACTTGGCTGTACCATTACAAACATTCACTAACAAATCTTTCATACATTCAACCCACACCACGAAAACATTAATAGTGTACAAACCCAACCAAACCCCGCGGCTATGATATCTACACCCGTGCGATCCCAACAACCGGCCTGGCCACAAATCGCCAAGCGGCACCGAACGGGTGACCACCGACTTTTTTCGCTCATCAATCAATCGGAGCACTATGGTTTCACTCAACATCTACACCGACGCAGTTCCCAAGATAACGGAACTACAGCCTGGGCCTGCTTCATCAAAGAAAAAGACGAAGAGCTAAGAGGCAGAATCCCAAACCACACCCCGATTACCTTAGCCGAGCTGCACGCAATCAAAGCAGCACTAATATGGATATCGAGACGGACTATCCACGAAAGAGTCATCATCCACTCGGACTCTATGGGAGCACTAACCATCATCACCACAGCCAATTTCCACACCTACCCGGAAATCATCACAGAAATATACACCACGGCATCAGCCCTCAAGCAGCGGGGAATCCAAGTAATACTCCACTGGGTTCCTTGCCACATTAACCTTGAGGGCAACGACCGAGCCGATAAACTAGCTAACGAAGCCACGAGCCTAGACGTCATCGAATATGCCGAACATACCCCAGGCACATTCAACTATCTTGTTGACAGATTCATCTCCAATCGACTGGAATCGATCTACACAGACTACACATCGGCATCAAAGGATTGGTACCAGAAGACCACTGTAGTTGGACATAATATCCTTAACAACAGATTGGCCGATACCCAGCTCAGAAGACTGCGTTTCTGGGTTTACACAAGAAACTTCACCGGCCCGTCACCCCAAACACTATGCCGGCACTGTCAACAAGTGTACGATCCGGTACATTATCTGCTCAACTGCCCAGCCTACCCGAAGACACCGAAGATCACTTAAAGATCATCTCCGCCCGGAAGACCACAAACTTCCAGACCGCCACCTAGCGGCGTTGCTCATAAGGAAATCAACATTTCTACCAGACATCATAACTCCACTTCTCCAGAAAGATCCCTACACATACCAAGGACAGATCAGACCACCCCTATGGACTAGTGGATAAGAGCTTGGGCCCCCGTACCCATAATCCGTGCTGTTCGGGAGGCCGGAGGTTCCCGGCCGCGACATTATAGTAGGAGGAGGTTTTAGTCCAACCAGGCAACTGGTAAGGTTTTTTCTCCTCCGAAATTGACTTCTATAATAAACTGAGGTTCCACCATATTAAACAACTCATAGTTCGCCAATCGTCACAACAACAGAAGCCAACACCAGGTGGCTGTGCCCAATAGGCGACAGCCAGGGGTTTCTACCCCAAACTTCAACAAGACAAGATATGGTTTCACACCCATTGACCTCACAATTCGTCGGCCACAAACATTAAAGCGGCACGAACGGGCGATTACTAATTCTCCCTACATAAATTAATTCAACAACCGGCCAAGACTTTACACAGGCACCGGAGCTTTTAGTTGAGACTATGTCTCAACTCATAATTACAATAAGAAAGTCATGAAATTAAATCGTTCACTTTCAGTGTCCTGTTTCAGTGTTCCGTACGACCATTGCTCTACGGATGGAATAGCACAGACAGGCGGCGACTCTTCCTCTATTAGCGTAGCCCATTTGTCGAACACTAATCAGAATAGTTCCGGATCACGCCAGCGCATTAACTCGGTGATTTCACGTCGTCTGGATCGTTCACTGATCCCCGACTTCTGGTCACGTGTTCGGGGCGCCTCCGTGGTCTAGCGGTAGCGTGTTGGACTACAGATCACTACCGCCTCATTACATTTGGAAGTCGCTCTGCCCATTTAGCCTACCAGGTGCACAAAAGTGGCCGTAAAGCACCAATCATCATCATCATCTGGTCACGTGTTCCCACAGACTTACCACGTTAAAATTTTTCGACCAATCGACGCCTATTCCCGAATCGAACGACGTATTCCTATTGGTCGACTCTACGGCGATGTCAGCGTCGTGGATTCTCCCGTGATCTGCGCTGGTGTCGTCGTATTTCCGGTCGGCGGCGATATCGCTATCATTACATTTATCAAATCAGTAGCTATGATCATACAATTTATAATTATTACTAATTACTATCAGGCTCTTCAATTATATTATTTCATGATTCACTGAAGGCTCCCCAATTGCAATAATCCCTTCAGTAGCTGAGATCAAACAATTTAAACATATTGTTAATTACTATCAAGTTCTTTCATTATATTGGTCAAACTTTTCACTAGATCAGTTTAATTGATAATGATATTATATGTCTACTATTGTCATATTTTATGTGCTATATGTAATTTGTATGTTTTATTGTATATGTGTGTGTGTTTCTTCACTCTCTTGACGTTGAACAAAGTAAATAAAGTATTCTATTATTTAAGGCTTCCCGATTACAATAATCTCTTCAGTGACTCTAAGATTAAACATAAGATTGGGTTTTGACCATTTGACTATATATCGTTTTTTTGTTGTTGACTAAATGGGTTTTGACCGGAGGGCTTTTTCACCTGGATTCCTTGCAGATACAGCCTCCCAGCAGCGCACGGAGCTTGGCATCGAACTGCGATCACCTCTCACACGATCCCTGTTAGTTTCACCAGTGACACGTGGACTGATAACTTCAAGAAGGGTGCATCCCTCACTATCACTGCAAACTGGATTACTGAATAATGGACTATGAGCAGCCGTGTGCTGTGTAATCCACCTCTAAAGAAGACAGGGATCAACATTAAATCTTCTGTACTGGCTTCGCTCTCCACCTTCGGCATTGATGCATTACTCACCAACAAGTGTGTATTCACTACAGACCGTGGCTCAAACCTGGTTTCGGATACACGAAGTGATGAACGTCAGGACTGTATAGCCCACATCATCAACACAGTACTCACTCACACCTTTGATGAAAACACTGCACCAGAGCATATGAAGAGTCTCATAACTGATGCTAAATAAACGATCAAAGATTACCTTAATAACAGCAGTTTTGTATGTTTCGTGTTCGGACTCCATTCTTGTGGGTTGGGTTGGGCACGAGTGTATGGTTTCGGGTTGGGTTCGGGTTGAGATTTGTGGGTTTGGGTTGGGTGTGGGTTGAGTAGTTGCGGGTCGGGTCGGGTTCGGGTTCAGCTTTCCAACCCGTGCAGAACTCTGTTGCCCATGCGTTAAGACACTGCTGAGTATAACATTTAATTATTTATTAACAACAAGTCACTACATACATAGATTAACTTAGGGGCCCTATTATCGTAGTGCCCCGGGCAACTGCTCAGCGTGAACATGCGTTAAGACATTGAGACTTGTCCGAAAAGATGATTGGAGAGTTAATCACAGTAAATATATATATATATATATATATATATATATATATATATATATATATATATATATATATATATATATAAAATTATAATTTTTGACTTTATACATGGTATGTAGTATAATAATTTGTAGTAGAAATATGAACAATATCCACAAAATGAAACGGAACAGACATAGAAACAAACAGTGCAGATAAATCAATTAAGTGACATATATCGCTACGGCTTAGATCTTTAGTCAATATTCCATCACTTAACAAACACAATTCATTTAGCAAAACACCATTAGCTACGCACTTCTCCTTATTTTCATATACACTTACTAAATTTTTTTTTTTCATCACTGAACATTCACCATATTCATCTTCATTTAGTATGGCCATCAAAAGTCTCGTATTAATCGATACAGGGTGTCTTACACAGCAAATAACACAGATGATTACAAATATTGTCACTTTTTGATAATGATTGATAAAATGACATAAATCGAGACATCAGTTCGAGATCAATATCATATCCTTCACATAAATGACTTAAAAGTCCGCAATGTGTTCTAACGGAGATATTCCATACCTTCCTGATACACTTTCTCCGTGTAACATAAATATGCTTAACATCGTCGAGATCTAACTGCCACAGAGGTGATCCATAATAGCTGGTACAATACGTGCGAAACATAGAGTCACGGACATCAGCTGAACAAAAACCAAATTTTGCCATGACATAATTATTTCTCCAAATCAAATCTCATGTGGTGTTGCATATGGCAATAGGGAAATTAACATTATCAATACCAACTGGATGACCAAGATGAGTTGCTACCCTCTGAATGTGTAGGGTTTCCCCGTTCAAACATAGCGGTACTATCTTCTGGTAGTTCCTTCTCTCATCACCGATTATAAGATGACTCTTGATCGAGTTAAACACAACGTTACATTCTTTACTAAAATCTTCACAAATTTTAAGCATAATACTCACCGAACCTCTATCTGGAGACAACAAACACGCATCGTCAGCATACCCGAGACCTCCAAGAAACACACACTGTGCCAATATAACATCCAACACATTTGAAACTTTAAGCTTGTACAATAACGGAGAATGAAATTAATCGTAATAATTGAGAGTGTACTCTTTTGATAATTTATTTATTATTAATCAGCCTCCAAAAGGGGAACAATAAAATGACACATACTAATTGATAACATACATCACGGTTTCAATCCTAGCATAAAGATGATAAATGACCAACAGAAACAATACGTAGCTCAAGATAACAAAGATCAGATGAAGCAAGATGGACTAGAATCTAAAATGAGATCATCATAGAGTCATTAAAATATAAAATTTGTCGTACACTATCAACTAGTCCATCGTCGGTGAAACACAATTTGCCACCTTAAATCGACATTGTCTGGCGTATTTCTAATCTGTGATATATTTATTAGGCGAAATATCCTTATGCACACATTGACCCTGAAGGACTGGTTGGTATACTTATATGCTAGGAAACGACACGTAAGTGGACACTAACCACGCTTTCTCAGCAGCCGGAATGGATTTGCATATTGCACCCGATCAAAGGCTCGAGGTGCATCCAGTAATACAAGGAACACAGATGAGTTATTACTGATATCATCTTCAGCCATAATCAGTCCACTGCAGGACGAAAGCCTTACCACGTTGCCTCCAAGGTCTCGGTTTCTTGTTCTCATGTACCAGTTCACGTTGTCCAATACTGTCGCAGTTTATCGCTCCACCTTTATCGTTGCTTTTCGATTTGATTCTTCTGGTTCTTTTGTTTGTGAGTCACTGTCATAAAGTCGGCTCGTAGAACTCTTCAATTCTCTTGAGTAGCTCGTCTTGGTCTGTAACCTCTTGTCTATTACTGTCAAGAATGCCGGTGATTTTCTGTCGTCCTTGGGCTAGGTTCTTTTTGACCTTCTTGACGCTTCTAGTTTGCTCAATTGTAATCTTTATCATCTTTGAATTGAAGTTTCTTATATCTTCCCTTAGCTCTTTCGTGATTATTTTACTTGTTTCTGTGTATTCCACATTTTGGATGCCTGCACTGTCCATTTTCATCTGTCTTCTCTTTTCCGTTTGCTTTCTTGTACTGTCTGAAATGTTGTTGCTATATATCTTCCTCTTCTTGCCTGATATATCTGAGGCAGTTTTATGAATAGTTGTCACTATCTGCTCATTCCATCCGTCCAGGTTTGCGTCAATTTCCTTTGAAATTTCTCTCTACTTTCTCCCAACATTGATATTGCTTGATTTTGTTCTCAAGAGTTTTTGTCGCTCTAACTGAACAAATAGCTTATGACGACCATTGATTAGTAAATCTGATGAAACGTCTTCAACCCGATCTGTTTAATTTATGTTTCAACCCATGAATGGCACCGCTGACATGGTCCGTGTTACAATGATGTGATAATTTACATGTTACAGTGATACAGGACGATTTAATGTTACAATCCAACGCTTTTCATATCTTGACTATTCTAAGATACATTGTTATACAAATCATTATTTCTAAATATTGTGCTAATTTCATCATCACCTCAACGATATTAGCCATATTGCATCGATTATTGGTAGGATGTGTTATTTCATCCCAGAAATCGCGCTTATCATGACGCCATTTTATCAGACATAAGTGAAGCTTGCTCCCATTTGGTAGTTTTTATTACATCTTTATAGTTAGCTTGAGTCCAACGTTTGATGACATATATAATACCATGTCGGGGACAGCCATTATCCTGCGAAATTCGGTGCCAGAATACTGACTGTTCCTTATATGGTTTGAGATGATCATTCCGTCCTGCAATCTGAGGCTTGCTTATACGAGAAATACATTGATGTGTGGTCTTAATGCAAGAGGCTATTATGGAGCTATAGTATGTATTAATATCACTACTGTGATCCTAACAGAACATGTTATTACAATACATGGCTTGAATTGAGATATCTATGCCATCTCTCTCCTCTCTCTCTCTCTCTCTCTCTCTCTCTCTCTCTCTCTCTCTCTCTCTCTATATATATATATATATATATATATATATATATATATATATATATATATATAAGAAAAGGGAAGAAACAGGGACGAGAAATCTGATGGTTCACACCAACAACAACAACAACAACGTCGATAGCAATCGACCACTTACACATTTAGGTCTTAAAATACTGAGTTCTAATAATTTAATAGCAAATAAAACATAAACCAATCATATATAATATGTAATATACACCAGTTTCACTAGTCAAAACTCCCTCAGTCAGAACTCCCTCCGGTCAAAACTCCCTCAGTCAAAACTCCCTCAGTCAGAACTCCCTGCGGTCAAAAATACCTATTTAGAAAATAAACTCTAGTTATAAGAAATAACCCCCAAAAATAGTTCGAGCCCATCTGGTGTGTTTTCCCTCAGGTACTGGATTCAGGAAACGACATGACCTATTGGGAAAAAATGCCAAAGCATCCAACATGGGATACAAAAAGATTTATGTCGTCGTTCGATGGAAACAGATGCATTATCCCTAGACTCTGAATCTTCCTCCGCGTGTTCTGCGTCAGGTGAAAGAAGCAGCCGTAACTTTTGGTGTGTGGACCGAACGTTGAATTAACAGCGTTCACGATGGCTAACTCGGAGTCGGTGATCGCAGTTCTTTATACGTGGATTGGCTCTTATTGATTAGAAATGCATAGACACAGCTGATCGACGAATCTCCTAGCGGTGCATGAATAACATACAGCTTCTGTTACATCCATGTAGCAGACATCCGAACGAGCCAGCTGCGTTAGTCACTCACCAGTCGCAAACACGATCATACGGCTGGGCGAGTCAACGCCATTGTCGTAGATACAAAATTTCTATGAGTGGTTGCCTCCAGAAGATGTTTGGCGCGCTCCCGACGTTGTAGTTGCAGTTGTAGTAGTTGTCGTAGTATCCAGGAGTATCTGGGTTGGGGTACCCCGCGATGTATCACGTTTGTTCGTAATCGCGCTTTTCAGCCTACTAGCTGCGACAGAGTGTAGTGGACAGTGCGTAAGATCAGACAATTTATAAATATTGCTAATTACTATCAAGTTCTTCAGTGACTCAAATATAAGAGGGTTTTTTACTATTAGATTATATATCGCAGGGAGTTCTGACGGGGGTGGTTTGACTGAGGGAGTTCTGACTGGAGGTGGTTTGACTGAGGGAGTTCTGACTGGAGGTGGTTTGACTAAGGGAGTTCTGACTGGACGTGGTTTGACTGAGGGAGTTCTGACTGGAGGTGGTTTGACTGAGGGAGTTCTGACTGGACGTGGTTTGACTGAGTGGATTCTGACTGGAGGTGGTTTGACTGAGGGAGTTCTGACTGGAGGTGGTTTGACTGAGGGAGTTCTGACTGGAGGTGGTTTGACTAAGGGAGTTCTGACTGGACGTGGTTTGACTGACGGAGTTCTGACTGGAGGTGGTTTGACTGAGGGAGTTCTGACTGGACGTGGTTTGACTGAGTGGATTCTGACTGGAGGTGGTTTGACTGAGGGAGTTCTGACTGGAGGTGGTTTGACTGAGGGAGTTCTGACTGGAGGTGGTTTGACTGAGGGAGTTCTGACTGGAGGTGGTTTGACTGAGGGAGTTCTGACTGGAGGTGGTTTGACTGAGGGAGTTCTGACTGGAGGTGGTTTGACTGAGGGAGTTCTGACTGGAGGTGGTTTGACTGAGGGAGTTCTGACTGGATGTGGTTTGACTGAGTGGATTCTGACTGGAAATGGTTTGACTGAGAGAGTTCTGACTGGAGGGGGTTTGACTGAGGGTGTTCTGACTGGAGGGGGTTTGACTGAGGGTGTTCTGACTGAGGGGGGTTTTGACCATAGGAGGTTTTGACATGGATTTTTCTGGTGCTATGACATCGGGAGCCAGTTAAGCTGCTCGCTAACCAATTCCGTTGTATTGATCTCTCAGTATGGCTTCAATCATAAACTTCGAAGATTTGTGACTGGTCAGTATGGATTGTTATATGACGCGCGTTGAAATCTGAAACGCGTCCAAGTAGAATTATTTAGCACAAGGAACAATTGAATTTGAACACCAACTGACACTCTTTCTTTAATTGTTTCCTATTAAGATATTCAATAAAATCATTACGTTAATAATAAAACTAACTAAAGAAAGTTAATAAAATAATAACAAAACGCACGATTTTTATATTTTTACAATGATTTTAAGCTATGACTTAAATCAACAGTTTCATGTCGAGCAACTGAACTTGGGCACAGTAATAACGAATTAGTTATATTTTTGCTGTGTAATTGACCAGATTTTCCTATAACTATATGTCATATCTCTCACTGAATTGGGGCTATGATGTTTACTCTTTATTATTATTATTATTATTATTATTATTATTATTATTATGATTATTATTATTATTATTATTATTCTAAAACCTTAATTATATCAGTACAAAGCCTAAATAACCTTCAACAGGAGCAAACTTTAATGACTTCTCGGAGGGCGGCTTTTAAGCTTGTTAATTATAAAGCAGCCAATTAATCGTATTTACCTTTGTTATACTAAGTAGGATGTACATCCAAATACCTGCATCAAATATGCCAGATAATAGGCAACCAAGTCAAGGATACATACGGCTTATAAAGCAAGGATTTAATATGCCTTGCTGGAGGGTCAAATGCCTCATAAGCATACAAATCCAATAAATGCTATGATCTACTCGTCACTAACCCTTTATATCAAATATTACAAAATTGGTAAAAAGAAAACACGAACCTCAATCTCTGGCACGGGCAATGTGTGTTTTAGCTGTGTATAATAAGGCACAGGCACAGAGAATCTCGAACCGCGAATTCAAACTCTGGACGTTTCTTCAGGGGACTGAATCCAGAGTGGCGACTTTTTCTTGCTGAGACATGTGTAATGTCTCACCAGTCCCTAATCCGCCAGGTTGTTTCAGTGATTTTGTTGTGCAGTCTCTTATTGTACCTGACTAGACTGCTTGCTTACAGCATATTTTGCTTGCTAATTGTTTGATTATTGTTGCTTGCTGATTGATTGATTACTGTTTCTTGCCGATTGATTGATTACTGTTGTTTGCTGCCTTTTATCATATTTGTAATCAATTTCTCCTTCACTTTACTGAGTCCTTGAGCTAGTGATTGGCTCTTTCGGTTTTCTTATGTTTCACATTATGGAACAATCTCAGATTCTACAAGTGACTTAAGACGCAAATTTCCCTCCATAATTTTAATGCAACCTATTGCGTCATCAAAAAACATTTTAATATAAACAATCAACAGACAAACCAAGCAGGTTGTGAGACAATTATTCCGTTTATAATTAATTATATTTAGATTTATTTAACTTCAACGGCCAAGGGAGCAAATGATCGTTATCACATGAAACTTGTCTTAACTCAAATATATTTACAAACCAGCTGAAGGTTAATAAGAAACACGTACAACGAGAAGGTTTTCCTGTTTATTTCGAAGTTGGTCTCTAATTTTCATTTTCTAGGGGCTATTCTAGAAATAATTCTATGGGGGTGACGGGAAACACTTTTTACACCCCTCAATCACAATAATATGTTTCCCTAGACCCACCACCCAAGTTTAAAATTTGTATTACACCCAACCACCTTGCACTAATATTCCCAGTTAAATATGGCATCTGTATATAAAATGCTTCCGTATTATCAAGTAGTCTCATATTTTATGCCATGTACAAAGTTAGTTATAATATTTTTTTCAGATTAATATACTTTATGCAGGTTTGCTAATCAATACCTTTTATGTGCATGATCTGTTCACTCGTTCACCAGTTCCAGAGTAATTAATAAGATGTTGTAGTTGTTATTAATAAAAAACGCTCTCATTTAAAAAAAAATTCTTTCTTTAAATTTTGTAATATTATTAATATTTTAATTCCATTTATTTATTTGAATTTCTTTTATGCGGAGCAGATACCATACACTGACCTATATTTTTAAAAAATAATTATTTGTAACACATAGTCTAATCATTATATATATATATATATATATATATATATATATATATATATATTATATATTGTTAAAATGGGGGGCTCCCTGATTATCTGGAGGTGCATGTCTGGGGGAGGGGTCGGGAAACTCTACAGGTGTGAAGACATCATGCGGCAGAACCAATATCAACTTCTTCACTTAATGGCAAAGGAGAAACATTTGTCTTCCAGCAAGACAGTGTTCCTTCCCATAAAGTGAACAAGGTGACGACATTCAGTGAGCGCTCCCACATCGAGGTCCTATAGTGGCAGGCCCAGAGTTCAGACTTGAATCTCATAGAATATGTATGGGAAGTCCTCTTCGGGAAGGTATAAAGAAGTAAGCCAGGTAGTCTGGAGGCTCTCTGGCAGCCGCTCCATGCTACATGGCAGGCCATTCTAGTGGTACATTCGATGCCGAGCCGATGCGCTGCAGTAAAGGGGTCACTGCACAACATATTATTGTTGTTTGTATACGAAAACTGAGGAAATGTTATTCATAAGTAGTCTGTAATAGTATATAAGCAATTTGCTTGTATACTTATTATTTTTAAATGATTTAAATTGTGAAAATGCAATCTATTGGCGTTATATATATATATATATATATATATATATATATATATATATATATATTTTCATATAGATATGATGACAACTATTATCGTTCTAATGTGTGTGTGCGCGTAATACATGCAGATGTATATACATCCACACGCACGAGTTTAGAAATATGTATACACAAGTATGTGTATTCAGAACTTGCACGTTTGTTGTTCAGACGATTAGTTATATATATGTGTGTGTGTGTAATATTGGATGGGTATGACACAAAAGGAAAGGATTTTACAGTTGAGAAAAAGCAACATTTCGTTTTCGATATATAAACATCAGGTTTCGTCCGTTCAGTGATATGGACCGGAATTAATGTAGACGAAGAACATGCAATGCTAGATATCATACGATGAACGTCTCAACGGTCTCATCTGATGCAAAAGATATCCCTCAGATATCTCATAGAAAAATGTCCATTTAGCATTTAATCCAAACTCGATCTATTTGTTCGATTGTAAATATTTTATTGTATACCTCAGTGGGTTAAATACAATTATATTTAATGATATAATAGTCAATACAGTTGGCATATGGACAAATAGCGAGTTCCCGATAACAGAATAAAAAAGAATGTTATTTCCTTTCAATATTTAGGAATTATTGGTATTCTGTCGTAATTCAGAACGAAGAATTATCGATATTATCGGAGTTTAAGATCGTGGTAGCCGACTGTTTTCCGTAGCACGAGTCCGGTTGAAACGTCTGACAAAATGGTAGGTACCTTGTCCAAGGCATCGACAATCTACCAAGATGAGGAATGTCATAAGTAGAAATGTCCGCATTTAAGACATTGTTAGCGCCACGGAATTTGTTCTTCCAGTGAACCAGCCCCCTCTCCACACGAGTACCTGAAGGACAATAACGCCAAACAACATTAAGGTAACGCTTAAAGCCTGAAATCGTATCGTGACGTCATTTGAAAATTGCCCCGAAGTATCGTTGTACGCGATTTGGTGTGAGAAATGTTACACGATTACATTCCGGCTAGGGCTGAACTGCTAATCTGAGAAAGAAAAAAAAAACAGCACCTGGAAATGAAACGCGTAGACCATTGTTAACGTATTGTAAAGCCACTGGTTTTAATATCAAGTGCTTTCTGATATTAAAACCAGTAGCTACTTCATCTGATTGATATTAATACTAGTTTCAAGTAGTTTGTTTTAGGTAGTTCAAATGTCTATCATTGTATCAAAGTCTATGTGAAACAGCAGTAATCGTTGCTTGTGTCTGTTTTCTTCAATATAGAGAACATCTCCAGTCATCGTTTGCAAAATATATCTATTTAACATTCTGGGATATTGTTAATTCAAAAACACAACTTTTTAATTGTCAGCCAGAAACTAATATTCTTGTTATGAATTTTGAAAAGCTATTAAAATAATGTACATATTTTGTTTGGTAATAAAACACTAAGCGCTCTACGAAGTGCTATATCAAAATGGAATTATGAAACACTAAAATCGGACCGACTGATGGAACATATAATATTGGATGCAGGGCTTATTAGTAGTGTGAGAGAATTGTATGGTGAAAACACTGCATTTTCTTTGCAGTAAATTTTAATTCCAAAATGCAAGACGTAAATTGTATGGATACACAACCATTCCTCATCTTGCTCATAGCGTCTAAGAAACAAAACAAACAAATTTAACTGAAAAAGTATGATATTGAGGTGTGTTTGTGTTCAGCGACGTTAAATGTCTGTTAATAAATTTTTACTTGCTAAATGAGGGTGTGATTCCAGAAAAGGTTAGCGTATCCTCGGATTTTTCCGAGACGGAGGTGCTACTGAGCATCAGAAATATCAACACTTGAACTTGACATATTGTTCTTATATGATTTCGACATCTAGAGAAATTAATCTGATGTATGTATTATATTGTTGTAAGGAAGCAAGCAAGTAAAAGCTTTATTTCTTGATGGTAGGCATGTCACGTGGTATGTCATGATTTTCAATGGGCTGTCATCTTACATACATACACACATACAACATATACATACATACATACATACATACATACATACATACATACATACATACATACATACATACATACATACATACATACATACATACATACATACATACATATATACATACATACATACATACATACATCATACATACATACATACATACATACATACATACATACATACATACATACATCATATACATACTACATACATACATACATACATACATACATACATACATCATATACATACATACATACATACATACATACAATAAAGCTTTAGATAAAAGATACAGTTAACAAAAATACAAACACAACCACAATATTTAAATAATTATAACAAATTAATAAATTTATTTAACATAATTTAAAAGGAAATATATTGATTATAATAAATAAAGTTTATATAAAAATATATTGATTTTACATTATTGTAAAAAGTATGATCCCCTCTACTACTACTACTACTACTACTACTACTACTACTACTACTACTACTACCACAAAATGAATGAATACAAACCTGTGAAATGCAAACAATCAACCAGACGTATCTATCGGGAAATGCATGCAATTGTACGCATCTTTCAGGAGAAACTTGAAAAGGTGTGTTTTAAAGGTTTCTACACTATTCGCAATTTGTAAACATTATGGGATTGTGTCCCAAAGTTTCGCATCCCTGTAAGCAAATGTGCCCTGGCCCAAGGACAAGTTGTATTTCTTAATACGAATACTTAATTAGCTGCGGGTGTGATCCTTGTGCACGATGTTGTTTAACACGAACAGATCAGTGAGGGTTGTCACGGTTGAACTCTGTCCCCGGTCTTTTACATTCAAAATTACACGTGCAAATTGTTTCATCATCTCGTCAACTTTCATCAGAAAACCGTCTCCATAACTTCCCCATATAACACACCTGTAATCAATTAGTCGTTGAATCATTGCTGAAAATTTGTTGTTGTTGAAACTTTGAGGTAGAGATCTCTGGCTGTCGACTACTGGTCAAATGTACTATGTAACTTTGCCTCCATATTTAGATCATCATAACATAATCCGATTACAATCGGAGACTGTGACCCCTCATTGTGTTCAATAATCGTGTACAATGACATGGAATTGTAATGAAGTAATTGATCATTTGGTGTTTGTTAATTACAGACATCCTGGTGTCGGCTTGTCTATTAGATTAACTGACGAATAACTTAAGGGAAATGTTAATACATAGGTGTTTGTAATTAGTCATAGACTGTTGTGATTGGTAATGAGATAGCCACAGGTAAAGAAATAATCGTCTGTTGGTGTGTGTGACAATTATACGATTGTGATTGGTCATGAGATAGAAATAACCGTGGGGATAATTAATCATCTGGGTTAATTAATCATCTGGGTTAATTAATCATCTGGGTTAATTAATCATCTGGGTCTATTTATCATCACTGGTAAAACGACCTCATTATTATTATTTTTTTAATTATTGCTACTGTCTTTAGAACACCTATTTCTTCCTCTACAAAAACCACTTCTACAACTACTTCTTATTCCTGCCGCTGTTGCCACCACCACTACTACTAATACTAATACTGATCCAGCTGCTATTGTTACTACTACTGCAGGTACTACATCTATGACAACTAGACATACTATTAGTACACCTAACGGAAAAGGACAGTTATCTCAAAATATCAAGTATCATATTTTCTATGTTTTCGTACCTACCTGGAATAATGTTATCGAGTGGAAAGGCTATAACTCCAGAAACAAAGATACTGTTTGAGAGCAGAGTAGTGAATATGTTATCAACGATTGGCAATCCTGTTAAATAGAAACCATCGAGTAACCTAGTACACTAATACTGAAGAAAAAAATACTAAAAGTGGACAAATAATACTAACCGTGACAAAAGTAAACATTTTACAAAAAATACATTAGTTTATTTTACTGTGGTCTATCGGAATAAGTAAAAGGGCAAAGTTATAAACAAACAATTATATATTGTTGGCCTATAGAGTTAGGTGTGTTAGAAAATTTAAAGGGTCTTAAATTTAAATCTTTCCAGAATCTATGACACCCTCAACTCTGTAATTATTTCTTGCCGTTGCTAAGAATAGGTGCAATGAAATTATGTACAATGTCTAACTCAATTCTATCATTAAATAATGTCTTATGTTAACAGGCTGGAACAAGGTAGTATTAACTATAAGGCTGATTAGGCTGAAACTTAGGGACCCCGCAGGGACTAAGAACTCGCCAGTTTATATTTACTGAGGCATTCTTAAAAGCGGGGTACGAAAAAAATGGCACCGGAAAAAATGGCTCTGGAAAAAATGGCAAAGTGAGAAATTGGAAATAATGGCACCATTTGTTTTTTTGGCATATTTTACTGCATTATAAAAACAAAATGTATTTCAGTGAAAAAAAGGTACATGTACATTATCAACTTTATTATTCCTTCACACACTAAAAATCTAAATCAGACTATTAACTAACTTGCAGTGTTATTCATTCACATTTACTCATTCACTTGGGTGGCATGTGGTTTCCAGCGAATGTTGTGACCAGCTCCTCGAATAAACTCTTCAACGGTTTTCGTACCACACTTCTGTCTACACACAACTGATGCAGACGAGCTTGAATCCTCACATACTCACGTTTGACACGTCTACGGGGAAGTTCACCGCGAGAAGCATTGAGCAGAGTGGTGTTCACTTTTACAGAATCAGCTTTAAGCCAATGAAGTAACTTCCACACTGAAGAATGGGAAACCCCACACAAGTGTTCGATACGACAGTTCCAAGCCTCGCAGAGATTGTTTGTACGCTGTTACTTGGTGCACATTCCACATGGCAGGTGGGAACAGTGGAGGGCTACGTCGAAGGACGACGACGTCTTGTCCATCGTCAGCCTGTCGACGGACTCTTCTGTATGTACCGCTGCAGTATGTGGAATCAAAGTAAGCCAGAAGGGGCTCAAGACCATCTGGTGTGTTTTCCTGCATGAACTCGAGGCCGCCAGGAAGGTCATCTACAAGGTCATCTACAAGAAGCAATGTTAAAACAAAACAGTTTAACAGCATCAGAGTCTTTGTACTGATTGACCAGATCCAGATATTGCAGCTTGTGCCAAATAATCTGGGGGAGGTGATAGGAGCAACCATGCACGGCTATGTGGTCACCAAATACAGCTATTAAAGCTCGCATCATATGAGTTTCAAAGTCTATCACCACAGTCAGGGGATCAGGTTCTTGCTGGAGTTTTGAACACTTGCCGACTATGGCATGTAGCAGGTTCTCGTAGGTATCTTGTGACTTGCGTTGCAGCAGAGCCTGGATTGCGGAGACAGCGGTGTTGCCAAGAGGGCAGCGTATCATAATGTAGAGTTGACACAAACCACGAGGAGCAACAGCATGATTGCCGTCCATGTACCATGTGTTAGCTGTTGACAGGTATTTAAAGGCATCACTGGCGCCGAAAACGATGATCCAAGAGTCAGTATCAGGTCCGTTGTCGAAGATGAGAAACTGTTGCGGTTTGGGCTCTGGGCCCATTCTCCATCGATAATTACATCTTGAAGGGAATCTGGTTCTGCAGAAATGCGGCCAAGTCTCTGGTTACGGAGAGTCCACTTAACAGACTCTTCTCTGCCGATGTGGACCCTAGTAGAAACGTCTACTTCACTGCTGAATTAAGGCACAACCTGGCTGGGTTTGTGGAAACTCTGCTTTGCTTGCTGTTTCATCCGGGATCGGCACTTGTTGGCTACAACTTTACACATGGATCATGGTTGTTACTAGTCACTAACTTGGGGTCATCAAGATCAAGAGTCGTAGTCAAAATTGCTTTGCAGTCAGTAGTACGCTGGACACATCTCTATCTAATGTTGCGAGGCTTGGTTATCTGCTTGATATAGATGAAACTACCTAGAAGTATCTTCTGACCACCTTTGTTGCTAGTAATAACCTCCATCTTTGACTCTCACAGGAACCACCGAATTCATTTTATCAGATTGCATTATTTATAATAAAATGTTTACCTGTGTTTGAATCCAATTATTTACTTATCTATATTACAAAGAGAAGCCACATATTCAGAGGTGTTCATAGAACTACCAAATTACACGTAACTGTAAACGAGCAGTCATGGAAGCCAGCCTTTTAAAGGTCTACAGGTAATTATCAATTTCTTGTAATCACTCAAGCACTAATTAGGGAAACTACAATATTTAGAGAAGCTACAATAATTAGGGAAGCTACAATTTTAGAAGTACATATATACATAAAAGCTAATTACCTTATTGCCATATTACAGTTTGCTTTACCTCAAACAATATTAAAATAAACATTATAAAGAAAATCAAATAAGAAATATGTATAAGACATGTCACTAAAAACATAAGAAAAATACAAAAAAGGTGCCATTATTTCTATTGGTTAAAAACACTGCACTGTGCCGTAAAATACATTCATATATATATATATATATATATATATATATATATATATATATATATATATATATATATATATATTATATATATATATCACTAAGAGAGAGAGAGAGAGAGAGAGGAGAGAGAGAGAGAGAGGAGAGAGAGAGAGAGAGAGAGAGAGAGAGAGTGAGGAGAGAGAGAGACAGGAGAGAGAGAGAGAGAGAGAATCCAGGACAAAACCCCTGCGATTCTGAAAAATCCCTGTGGACATAACCGCCAAATGACATCTTGGACATAAACCCCGAATTCCAGTGTTTAAAGATTTTTTTAATTATATATGAATGGTAAGTTTTTCATATACATTTGTTTTTCTTCAAAATATAACTAGATAAGGGAAAACAATTATTTTCCAATGAAGTTGCCATATTCAATCAACCATTTGTGTGTGTTAATCACTGTCGATTGACTTGCCACTAACTCATAGACGATAAATAGATCAATATGAAGTAGATACTGAACTTGCTATGAAGTCAACTTATAATTGTAATTTGAATAGGGAAGTCACTAAAATTAAATGGCACTAATACTTTAATCTAAGAAGCCCACCTTCAATTGCTATATAATTAATGAAGCCTTCTTACTATGATTGCAAATCATGTTTGCAATGTTACGAATAAAACTGAACTCATCGTGTATTCATCATTACTTCTCTGACTGCTGCAAATGATACATCCTAATATTGCTCACGTTAGAAATATAAATCTTACAAATCTACTGCATAAGGTGGAGCTGAACCCTAACAATAAGAGTGGTCTCAAGCTGCTGAAGATACAGAACTTAGACTAATAACTCGATATCACTCTGAGGAAGATGTCAAACTCTTTTGTGGAAAGCTAGATGGCTTTGCATTTTCCCCTCTATATGATGTCCCTGCAGGCCTGAACTAGCTACGGGGTTTGCAACCACTGATTGACTATTTCAACTGAACAAATGTATCTGGAACATATCGCCGCCTCTGTCAACCACCGGGACGAGATGGGGTCTTCCCCACCACGCGAAAACTGAGAGTTGCTCCGCTGTTTTCTCCTGAGCTATAGAATGTTCACGTGACAACTATGCTGGGTGGATCTAGAACTAACAACATTTGCCCTGTTGGAACCGTGTGAGGAACCCCCCGAAAAAGTGACAACGGCCACATGTTACGTCCCTGGAGTAATCTCTGTTCAATCTTTGCAAAGGTGTCCATGATGGGTCAAAATCCATTGAATCAACATTCAAAGGTCTCGGATACTGCATTAGATGAATGTAAATAAATTATGATGATAAGGCATACACATTAGAAACGTGTGTGTACTACAGATGGGACAGAATTATTTCTGATATCATAATCAAATTGTTAATGAAAATGACACATGCATAAAGATTTATTATTAATAATAAAATATTTACATATAACTTCATGTGTTCATTAATTCCTATGTTCAGACGGGATTTTATCCCCAGAGGTTTTTGTCTGCAGCAGATTTTGTCCGCATGGGGTTTTATTCAGGGAATTATGTCCTCGTGATCATATATATATCCTAGAGGTACGACTACTGATTAATTCGATCCTTTGTGAGATAGATAGATTTAAAGAGAGATATAAAACATGTGTGTGTGTATGTGTCGGTGTGTGTATGTGTGTCGATGTGTGTGGTGTGTGTGTGTGTGTGTGTGTACGTACCCATGTACTACGTATTTATATATTAATTATAATCACTTACCTGTCTGTATATACTGCGGGTTTCTCTCTAAGAAAGCGGGTACTGAGAGTCCCATAAATATTGATAACCCCAAAATAAAGAGATTTCTTGACGATCTTAGATCAACAGATTGTAAGGTAGATAAACCTACAGCAGTAATCATTCCTGGAAAGAAATATAATTTTTACTACAGCTCTCTCTCTCGCTCGCTCTCTCTCTCGCGCTCTCTCTCTCTATATCTCTCAGTCGCTCTCTCTATCTCTCTCATTCTCTCTCCCTCTCATTCTCTCTCTCTCTTTCTCTCTCTCTCATCTCTCTCTCTCTCTATCTATCTATCTATCTATCTATCTATCTATCTATCTCTCACACATACCCACCCACACACACACATACGCGCGCGCGCGCCACGCACACACCCAACACACTCTCGTATATACCGTAACTTTCAGTCTGTATATCTGTTGATCTACCCATCTTTCTGTCTTTGTCATAACCTTGATAAGACTTACCAAACATAACCATAAACATCCCACCAACAATAGGCAAAGGTATGGTGACAAACAGAGCAGCAAACTTCCCAAACACGGATAGAACGATAGCAATTATCCCGCATATCTGTACCACGAGCCGAGAGCTAACCTAAAGGATGTAGGCATTTGGATGAACAAAAGACATTATCATATTATCTTATCTAACAGGATATTTTATTTATATGAACTACTATCTCATGTTACTTCTCGAAGCAGCACTCGTTCCACGTAACATTACTGTAATTTAGCTTTTAAGTTATTCGTTTAAAGCGCACACGCACGCACGCACACACGCACACCACGCACGCACGCACGCACGCAATGTGTATGTTTGTTTGTCTGTGTGTTCGCAAGAGATTATGACAAAAGATTCTTAAACGGCGGTGTATTCGAATGTTAATGTTTATCGAACGTCGATGTTTATCGATACGTGTGATGGTACCAAATAGTGAACCACCATCACGGGAAGTTAGATAAAAAGACATGCGCTCAATGGCCTTTCTAGGGGCGCCCCAATGGTCTAGCGGTAGCGTGCTGGACCACAGAGCACTATCCACCCGTGTTCGAATCTCGGCGTGGGCATATCCGAACGTTGTTTCGTCTTTGACTTCGCCTCATTACCTTTGGAGGTCGCTCGGCCCATTTAGCCTAACTTGTGCACAAAAGTGGCCGTAAAACATCAATCATCATCATCATCACTGGCCTTTCTCGTTCTATCATTACTGTCCATATGTTTATGGCCGTTTGTGTGTTGTGCTGGTTGTGTGCTCGATACAAATACATAACAAGCGAGGGATATTTGGTTGGGAACATAATTCTGGCTATGATGCTTACTCTTTATTATTATTATTATTATTATTATTATTATTATTATTATTATTATTCTAAAACCTTAATTATATCAGTACAAAGCCTAAATAACCTTCAACAGGAGCAAACTTTAATGACTTTTAATAACGGCTTTTAAGCTTGTTAATTATAAAGCAGCCAATTAATCGTATTTACCTTTGTTATAGTAAGTAATGCCACATTCTGACTGTAGGATGTACATCCAATACCAGCACCAAATATACCAGATAATAGGGAACCGAGGCCTTCTATCATAATACCTAGTAGTAATAGTAGTAATAGGATAACAGCAAACAAAAACATTGAGATGCATTTGCGTGTGTGCGTGCGTGCGTGCGTGTGTGCACGTGGTAGGTTAAGTGGGCCGAGCGACCTTTATGAGACGAAGAGAAAGATGAAACACCCTTCAGACATCGATATTTGAACTAGGACGGTTGAGATCTGTGGCCAACCGCCCGACCAGTTACACCCTGATTGTCCATGTTCAGTCTATGCCAAATTGTGTGTTCTTATTGCATCGTGAAGCCGCAATAAAGTAACATTAGTAAACAAATCGTTTACTGACTTGTCTCATTGTGTAACTATCAGAACTAAAGGTTCACAGTGGAATTGTTCGTTTTAGGTTAATTAATAATGTTTCGCATTTACATATAGGGACTCGTGACGGATACAGACATCAGAGGATGATTGGCGTAGCTAATATTTACTTCGACAAAACGACGCGTGACCAGTATACAGGAAACAACTGTACTGTAATATTAACACCAGATGGCAGCACAGACATTCTGAGCAAGTTCGGCCCTAAATCATGCCACATAAATCGTGTGACTTACCTCTGTTAATGGCGTGATTTGGGGGAGGTGGTGCTCCAGATATATCAGCACAGGCATAATAATCCCCTATTGACTCCATAATACTGGCCATAACAGCCGTAGACATGCCTATTACACCAGATGGCGACACTGTTGGCATACCAAACTGGACTAAAACGTTATGGAAAGAACATTGTTGTCAAAATCTCAGCTCAATAATTCAGCTCTAGTCTTAGATACCACACTTATTTTTTTTATGCTTATAAACATCGACTTACAAGGATAAGGTATCCGGAACCATTTTGTTGTTTTGAATGAATTGATTCTCAGATCTGTCCTGGCGTAGTAACCAAATTGATCCGGAGAGTGGCCGAATACCTCAGTAATGGTGAGGATATAGCACAGTAACCAGACGACTAACATCGACAATATAAACTGACAAAGATAAACAAACTTGATGAATATTATAGAAAGAAAAAAAAAAACTGTGAAATAAAAACATAACGGGATCATTTGGAGCTATAGTCCAGAACAGCGGATTTCAGGCAGATCTCCGATACTGCGAATGACACGTCGGGGTTATAATAACTATACATTGAACAATTTTTCTATATCGGCGTAACCTAATTACTCACATTACAGGAAAACAATTCTGCCCGCAGGTAATACCCATGGAGATGCCTGCCGGAGTAACAAACGACTCCAGCAGTAAAAATCTAACAAACAGCATTGTATGAATTAATAGGGCGGCTACATGCAGGCTACGTAGAAAAGCGGAACCACGTACAATCAAATACCATTTGACACCACAGCTCGCAGTAAACAACACGTGCGTATGGTTCAATAGGTAGTACAAACACAAGATAATTACTTTGACACCACAGTTTACATTCAATAGTGATTTACTGCGGATTCAAAGAACAGATCAATATATCTATAAAATAATATAAACTATGGTTTAAAACGGTTATCTTGAAACATAATTATGTAATCTCTCTCATGGTCAGTTACTCCAATTAGGAACAATTTTGATACAAGTTTTAATACAACAACTATGTAACACATATTCTGTATTAATTGTATATACTGCAATACCTGTCACAACTGATCTACTTGATAAAAGACCCCCCCCCCCCAGTTACACTGGACTTTACCGTTGGTTTACAATTAGACAGATGCCATCACATTAATTATGTATATGATACCTGTATCAGAGAAGTGTGTACTAAATACGGGACAAACTCACCGACAATACGCTCAATATTGGAACTCTCCATATTTTGACGTCGGCAGTCGGAGTGTGCTCCGTCAGATCGTTTTCCACGTCGCGTTCCTTTAAAGGTTGCCTCAAGGGAATGCCTATCCTCCACTTGATCTGCGAAGTGATGGTCACTAGCAACACCATCCTCGGTAAACAAAGTCGTGATTGTGTGGCATTTAGTAATTTCGACAATTAGTAACAATGACAGTTGGAATGGGCGTCATAGAGCGCTAACACGGCGTTCGTTTACCTTTCATTTTATGAAGATAAAAAAAACCCCATACCTTATCGTTAATATGAAATGACGCCATTTAGATTTAACGTACAGCTACTTTCAACATAGCGGCATCACGAATTCATAAACGATCAACTGAAGTTACGCTTTATAGTTAATCCCGATGGTATCCGCTACACAGCTCATAGACTGCGAAAAAAAAGTGGTATTTAATCTGAGGCAACACCCCCTCTGTCCTTACATCATTGATATCATCCACTGTGAGGAACACATATCGCCCACCAACTTGAACAACGATAATCCAATAACCGAAATAATCGGTGCAATTGTGATCGGTCCGATGTACCGTAACATGATGTTGATAACGCCCGACGCTCCCACGACTATCTGTAAGACTGCTATCACCATTATGTCGCCCGAAATCTGAAAGCCATAACACGTAGACGCCACAGTTGAGAGACAGTTCCTTGTCGTTATCCTATTTTGTTCTCTTAATCTTGCTTTATTGCCTTTCGCGTTATCCTCTGTCAATTCCTCATCAATTAATCAATATTACCTATATATATATATATATATATATATATATATATATATATATATATGGATTAATACCCGCACCTCCCTCATTCGCTCTTTCCATATATCATTATTTGTTGATTCTGCTCCAGTAGAAGTATTAATTGTTGGCTGTTGCAAACTTCTGTCTAGATGATAGCACAAACAAATATTTCAGCGGTAAACGGGCTTGATGGGCAGCAAAGACAGATAGATAGTTTGGTTTATGTCGAAGCTTAGGGCTTTATTAAGACAATCAGCTATACATTGTCTTTGCATAAACAAACCAGCATCATTTCATTCTTCAATCATTGCGTTGAAGTCCCCTTAAGGTCTCTCAGCATAGTCCGTGTTAAAGATTTTTGGAATTCATGAAAGTTCACTTTATTTCAATCATGCCTCCCCCCTCTCTGTGTATGTATGTATTTATGTGTGTGTGTGTGTGTGTGTGTATATATGTGTGTGTGCGCGTGTGTGTGTGTGTGTGCGTGTGTCTGTATGTGTGTGTGTGTGTGACTGTCATCATGAATGATATTGTTGGCTTAAACAAACTATTGGTTAAATAGATACTTGAATAAGAGTCAACGTCAGGGCATATCCACCTCGGCTGGCTAAGAATGGCTAATATTGGTAGAAGGTAGGCTACAGAAGTTCCTTGAATTATTGGTAGTCTGAAATGAAAAGGTTTCATAATCTGAAATGGATATGGAAGTATAGGATTTAAAATATACATATATATATATATATATATATATATATATATATCCCAAAACATACACACACACATATCTGGCGATGATATGCCAAACTTACATAAGGGCTGGAAGCTGTACGATGTTAATGAATCAGTATAGGAGGAGATCGCCAGAATCCTATAAGTACCTTATTCCAAACGTCGCTTGTAAAACAGTAGTAATGCCGAATACGAAGAAAGTCGTGTTTATGACGTCATTAATGTCAGAACTGTTCACATCGAGACACATGGCCGAGGCGAAGAAAAATGGCGTCATAACAGTAGCCACGAACATGACGAGATAATGCTGCAAAATGGCAAAATGGCCTATTTTATAATATGTAATTTTATGGCGCCCTATTCCGTAATAGTTAAGACGCCCGATTTACCTTACTACGACGATAGGAGTCGGTGTTATTAGCGTTTGTTAGCCAATTTACCTGGAATCCAGCCAGGACTGCTATATACCAAGGCAGTACATCATCAATGGTCAGACGAGCTTCAGTCGTTTCCATGATATTATTATAAGTCGGTGGCCGGAAGCTGGATTTTACAGATACCAAGCGTTTGCCTGTATGTATGTCCGCAGGTTTGTCTGCCTCTAATGGGCTGAATTGATAGATAACGAATTAGCAATTTCCAGTAGGGGCGTCTCAA
>JAODUP010001685.1:0-48392 GCA_025642065.1 Paralvinella palmiformis
TATGGAGGAACAATTTACACTTACAATGGTAATAATAAATCTTTATCTCTTTTCCACTGAATTTTAGTTTCGTTTCTATATTAGAATTCAATCTTTACAAATAGCGAAAATCCTATTTATGAATACGCATTCTCAATTACATTTATAGGAAACCTTTCGAGATTCCAATTCAATATGAGTTCTTATGAAACTAAATTTATTTCAGTGTTGATTTAATGCTAGCTATGAAAGGCGTTAATGAATTACTTATAAATACTAATAGAAATATTGAATCACACTTATGCAGTCGTATATTGTCTGTATTTGTCCAATTTAACTTTCATGGGCAGATTTGACGTTTCTGGCAAAAAATTAGATAATACGTTATGCCAACCTATCAGTGTTCCATGGTTATTCTATTTACAATCATGTGGTTAATGTATTGGATATTATCGTCATTGAGCCTGATCCAACATAAGGGTACGTCTGATGTGGATATAATGATCTAGCTATTATCTCTAGGGCTAAATGTATTACATATTTCATTAAAGAGTACCTATAAAAAATGACATGTAAACAATGCGGGTCTTAATCCAGTTTACACTTATCACATTATAGATAATCAAGGCAAACCAATCTAGAATTGTGTTATCTTTTCTGTAAGACAAAATGTAGAAATAAACACATCCTTGTATTAAAATTATAACGTTTTTTTTCTTTTGAAACACTGTCAAATATTGAATACCTTTATAGATGAAGAAACGCTGATTACCGATGTTCTCCCAGCTAGTTTAGGTTTAGGTGTTGAATATTAAATGATGTATTACATAGACAGCACCAGTACTAGTAAACTGAGGTACAAATACAAATCGTTCTAATAAGGACACTGTGATATAAGACTCTCTCAGTGGAACTTATTCAATTGGTTTGGATTTAACCAATGGGCTTGCGTAACATCTTAACGAAATAATTTGTAATACCATAATCGGTACATATTTACGGATATTAATTATGACATAAGTAAACAAATATCTGACTACATTTCGCTACGGACTTTGTTCAAGGAAAGGGTATTGAACCGAAACGACGCCACGCACGCAGAGAGTTAACCTTAATGACACTGACCTTGAGGAATTGGTAAAAATGTCAGTTGGGATGCCCCTAATGTTTAGCCCTTAAGTGATGCGGATGGTGAAAACAAATTCAAAAGAAACTGACCCTATTGCAATGACGTTTTATGGTACGACATCTGAACATGTAGCAATTAAAATTCAATCATAATATGGCTTATCTAAACATTTACTGCTTACTGCAGATCATGATCTACTTGAAGGACAATAATAATAATTATTATTTTATAATCCATTGTAGCATATCAAGAACCAATGGATATATCAAAACTGTCTTTAGTCTGCCTTGCATTATTTCTATGGTATGACAGCTTGAACCACAAATAGAGGAACCCGTTGTGCAGTATATATTTGTTCTCGACATTTTTTTCTTCAGAATTAAATCAGAACTTCTTTAAATTGCTTAGAACTCGAGGTTCTATAGTACGAGACCATATACTATTGAAGCTTAGATTGTTTTGCTTTCAGGATAAAAAAAAACCCCGTTGCCACCCATAATAAATAACATTATTTCAGCTAATGTGTTAATTTCTTCCGAAACTGGAATTAGAACTTGATAGCAGCGTTGAAAAGTATTTTGAAAGAAAAATAGAAACAGAATAAATGGCCATTAAATTCCATTTAATTCCAGGGAGGGCAGAGTATACTTTATAAATTATTACAGTGGTGATACAATGTCAGTGTTTAGAAATAGTTCAGGTAAAAAACAATACAGAGAGATTGGAGAAGGAGAGTGAAGAAGTGCTAAAATTGTAAGCAATAAAGGTTAGTATTGCTATTTTGGGGGTTTATTATTTAGTCACTTGGCTTATCAAAACATTTAAAGGTTTAAGAAGGAAGATTGATTACGTGTAGTTAGATTCATTTTTCTATTTTCTTCCATGATGCAATTGTTGATAATCTTGTTCTTACCATATATCAGAAAAGTAACAAACGGAACAGACCAAGCTGATGCAAAAGATAACTTATCACTCGGTTTGGATAAAAACTAAATATTTACTAAATACAATGAAAACATAGACTGTGTTTCGGTGATGACATAAATATTACTACAAACGATGTGGAAAACAAGTGTGTGAAATAAGACCCTAGACTATTTGGTGTTAAAATTTCTTCAGATTATGTTTTTGATGGTCTACAGTGTGTATGTAGTTCAAGTGGCCCATTTAAAATATTTAACAAGAAGCATGATTAAACAATACATGTATAGATATACATATGTTGATGTATGCCGGATGGCTTTATATTGCAGAATCCCGTCAGTACGGTACAATGAAACACAGTAGCTACACAGGAGATAAACAAGTAACTTCATCATCGAATCTGAAGAAACCATTTGACATCTGTTACTGTTTAGATTAATGCCATACAGTTTAGCATTATCGCACTAACACGTTAACTGGCTTTGGCCTTGCTCAAACACACGGAGGCACATATATATTCAGACGTTCACACATGTATGCAAACAGAAACACAAACATGTTTAAAATTACCAGGTATTACAAAACAAAATTTCCTTTGAGGCTAAATCTGTTCATCCATCTAATGAACGTCACTGTGATATAAGACTCTCTTAGTGGAACTTGTTCAATTGGTTTGCATTTAACCAATGGGTTTGCGTAACATCTTAACGAAATAATTTGTAATACCATAATCGGTACATATTTACGGATATTAATTATGACATAAGTAAACAAATATCTGACTACATTTCGCTACGGACTTTGTTCAAGGAAAGGGTATTGAACCGAAACGACGCCACGCACGCAGAGAGTTAACCTTAATGACACTGACGTTGAGGAATTGGTAAAAATGTCAGTTGGGATGCCCCTAATGTTTGGCCCTTAAGTGATGCGGATGGTGAAAACAAATTCAAAAGAAACTGACCCTATTGCAATGACGTTTTATGGTACGACATCTGAACATGTAGCAATTAAAATTCAATCATAATATGGCTTATCTAAACATTTACTGCTTACTGCAGATCATGATCTTGACGTAGATTAAAACCTAAATAACAACAACGATCATTTACTGTGTCATGTTCAGTCAAAGACTTCTGTTAATTCACACCATGTTTAATATATCTGTCATCAACAACAAATTCATTTAAGCCCATTTCTATACCTCATTAAATCTAGTCTTCTAATTAACCATGTTACATACATTTCTTAAAACGAAAGACCCGATTTACATGTTTCTTGCACAAAATCCGGGAATTGAAATTGATTAACAAAGAGTTCATAGGATAAGAATACAAGGTCGAATAGAATTGATTAGCGATTATACACCGCATATGACAATAAATCCCAACAAATAGGTCCTTCTCTTTCATGTAATGTCTCATTAAACCGTGTTTTATATACCTATAGCACGTGTCTGGGTGTGTGGGTGTGTTTCTCGCTGTATGTATGCATTTACACACACACACGCACACAAACACACAAACACACAAATACACACACACACACAAATGCCCTACACAGAAAAATCATGATGGGGAAATGAGAAAGAGCTCAATTATAATCTTAATGTAACTGATATAAGTTGACATTCATTTTGTTACGTTATGAACAAATATATCTTAACCGTTATGATAACAATCGACTTGGCACATTGGTTAATTAAATAGTTAGTAGTAGACATGGACAGATTAATGGTTAAGGTTCGTAACGAACAACATATGTACCAAATGATTATAGATCATACAACGTACATAATAACTCTTTAAACGATGAGTCATGCTACAGTTGGTGAAGACATGCTATATAAGGAGGAATGGAGCTAAAATAGTGATTTAGACATATGCTATCATATTATATTATATTAGCATATGCTAAGTTAAACAAAAGGAAATTCTGGTCGAAATTGGTTTTGGATTTTTTGGTTGATATCAAAAGTCGTTTCTCTTATAATCTGATTATCCATTCTGACACGCAAATCGTCAGCATCCCAATTAATATTACCTTCACCAGTACATTATTATTATATTCTGTGCTAAATTGAAAATGCTAGAATTGGCCACAATCGGATGTAAACAAGAGTTACGATACTTTGTGCTTTCATGATTACAAAGGTATTTTAGCATGTGAATATTCGATTCAGATTGAGAAAGAAAAATAATGATCATTATACCATGCCTATTATTCAGTAATATGAACAGTTATCACTTAATAGTCGGGATAAAAATTGAAGTTATAAATTAGAAATGCTAGATATCAATACTGTAATATGCCCATAGATTGAATCATGGATTAAGTGTTAATAAATAATTTCAGTATTGGGAAACATTAATTATTACTAGTAAACAAAAATCGAAATATTCTCTGCAATTACCAAAGAGATTTGCGCCATCTTGTTTTAATATTCAAGTATTTTACTGCGTAAAATCCATCAATAGCGTTTCTTCTGGTATTCAAATAACAGGAGGCTGTTGGGAAAAAATCAAGAGAAATAATTGATGTCACCTTTTAGCATAAGCCTAGAAATCTCAGCATGCATTATAACAGCGAAAACAATAAAAAGTAGACCGTCTACTGATCCTATGTGCATGTTATCTAAATATATTAATTTTGATTTGTACCCGAAATAGAATACTAGCAACAAATGCTTAGAAACACATTTCTCTCACAACTCCATGTAGGCTTCAGTGTATTTCAGTGTAATACTGAATATAAAAAGACAGGTTAATAAATGAAATTTATATTCTGGTCACGCTATCGTTAAATCATATTTAGATCATCGTAGCGGCTAGTGAGAGTACGATGGATAATCAGGAACGGAAATATAAATACAACCATTTGGCCACTTACAGTGATCACCAGAACATGTGTAGCTATCAACAAGTACAATCAAACGACGAATCCAGATATCAACGGAATTTACATGTAGGAAATTTAGTAATCTAATAGTCATTAGTTCCTGCTAATATACGACAGGCCAATTATAGGGAATTTCAGTGCTTAAGTGTGCTAATAAAATCAAACGATAAATTCTGATATTAGCAGAATTTGCATGGAGAACATTTACAACTACATACTACATATTGCAATGCACTGTAGATTAATACTTACATCAGCGATAGCTAAGTATTGAATCTGATCGTACCTGTCAAATATGCCAAATCTATTAAATGGCTGCCGTTGAAAAATGCAAACAAAGAGTTGAATTACCCGAATGTTATTAAATTGAAACCCAAATGTGAGAACGGTAGTGCCAGTATATGGATCCATGCAGTAAAACAAATAAACAATATGTAATCTATAACCTTAACGAATAAGCGGTGAAGCGAACTGCTAACTGTTGAATTAGTGCCAATTGTGGTGTTATCATAACGATTACACTATGGTTGATCATAACGCGAACATATTTAACTCAACTTCTGACATTTACACCCGGTAATCTTACAACAAAAGGAACATATTTGAAATTATTTGAAATTATCTCACACATAGATACTTGAATAAACAAACATACCTTTTGCAAATCACGTTTTTTTTGTTGTTACTAAATTGAGATAACATATACAAACTATTGACTCTATGCTTTCGATAAAGGCATAATGGTTTAATATGAAAACAGCACGGACTTTGCTTAATGTTTATAGGCCACATTGTGCAAACGTTAGATTGATAAATTCGCACTCTAATTTGACACTTACAATGAATGACGAATCAGTGTATTCCAGAATATTTTTAATATATTAATCAAGATTTATATCGTTAATTTATACCTACAGGATTCATGCATATTTTATTGGAATTATTTACACGATTAACAATTCATACAAAACTATACCCTAATAAGTCGATGCTTACCCCCTACATCTCCCTTAATAAAAACAAATTGTTGAAGCATTTTCTTTACTTTCAAAAGGAATAATTTATTTTACTTCTCCAGAAATACAATCATGCGAATATTTTCATGCATAAGCAATAATCCAGATTGTAATTATCAAATATATTTACAATGTTTTGTGCACGTGGTAAGCTAAATGGGCCGAGCGACCTCCAAATGTAATGAAGCAAAGTCAAAGATGAAACAACCTTCAGATATGCCCCCACCGAGATTCGAACATGGGTGATAGTGACCTGTGGTGCAACACGCTACCTTTAAACCACGGAGGCACCCCAACTTTCTTGGTTGGAATATTTTATATATCAGCATTAGATGTATATAATGGTCCCCCCGTCCTTTTGTATTATATAATCACAGTGAAGGCTAGCTTTTTCCCATGTGTCATTACCATAATTAAAATACCGTTATAATTATATGCACATAGTGGATATAACAAATATGAGGTTTAGCTTCAAAATATTAATATTTATAATCTTAACTGCGACTAGACTATGATGACATAAAGATTTTTTTACCAGAAGAGTCAATTTTCAAATAGCAATTAGGGTATTAGTTATAAGCAATTAAGGTATTAATCGCCTATTCCTATTCCTTCCAGAAATAGATCATTCAAACAAGTGGCAATTGATGTATAAAGTCAATAAAATATTGCTTTAAAAAAGAAAAATATAGCAATTAAAATACAAATAATAATAATATTAGTAAGCCTTTATATAGTACTTTGTTCAACTTGAAGCGCTGTAATGCGCTTTACATTTAAAACATAATTAAAACATAAGCTGATATATCACAAGGACATTTATACATACAACTGGTTTATATATTATAAATAAGCTAATTTAAATAAGTAGGTATTAAGAACCTTTACGCAATATTTCTTTACCTGCTGCAAGTTTAATATGGTTTATCAACTAATTCCACAAGCTGGGGGCTGATGCTTGGAAAGCTTTCTCTCCGTATATTACTGTGTGGGTTCTTGGTATCCATCATAAGTGAACAAAACACAGATCCCAGTAGCCTTACTGGTATATAAGTTTGGATGATATAGCGGGTTAGATACAGCGGTGATGTTCCACTCAGTTCGTTGAATGTGGGAAACAGGATCTTGTACAATGATACAGCGCAGCTGGAACAAAACTGGCTTGTGTGATTCCGTTTGCGAGTGCGTGTCACTGGATGTACTATAAAAGTGAACTGTTATGAGCTTTTATGAACTTGCATTTTACGCTTAGAGGCAACATTATGGTACCGTGTTTAAATGAAAAGGAGGAATGACAAAATCAGTGTTAAGGATCAAACTATAACTAAACGTAAATGGGTACAAATCTGAAGTTTGCAGCATAATATCAACCATCATGAGGTACAAATCTCTTTTGTTTTAAATTTCGCGAAATATTAATTTTAATAGTAGATGGATAGATCATAATTATTTATGGCATATTTGGAGAAGAAACGTTGCCAGTTGCCTGAATAAATGGAAAAAACCTACTCCTACTCTAGTAACACGGCCGGGATTCGAACCAGCGACCTCCCGCACAGCACGACCATGATTAGGGAGTCCCAGCCTCTAACCAATGAGGTCGTGATGTTTATGTGCATGTGTACGTGTGAATACATTTCTGAACGTGCATGTGTCTTTGTGCATATGTGTCTGTGTTTCTTTGTCCGTGTCTTGCTGTCTGTCGGTTTGTATACATCGATTTATATTTCACTGTGTCTCTGACTGTTTATATGATTGTATATTGCTTGAATATCTGTGTGATGGTCCGGCTATCCTTTCTGCCTTGCATTTGACCGGCTAACTGGTCGTCAAATAAATAATCAGTTATAATATGTTACCCCTCAATTTATTTATTTGATATCTTATTTATAAATAGCTTCTACTATTAATTTTTAATTATATCTAATGTTTATAAATAGAAAATTAATTGAGTGAACCAAATGGAAGAATCCAACCATCAACAAGACAATTTCTGACATGATATCATCTCCTATGAATGATACAACTGTTCATGCTATATTTCCAAAACTCTCTTATCAGTTCCCTATTAGCATTGATCTATAGATGAGCATTACCCTTCAAGTACCACTGAAATACTATACGGCGTTTACGTCCAGGATTTTAACGAGAATTAGAGGCTGCTACGAGACGCGGAAGGCAAATTGAACATGGCTTCATTAGAACTGACTGTTTCTTAATTGTAAAATGCTTACGCTTATTACCCTTCTTTGTTAGAAATAGCATTGCATCTATAAACATACAAATGAAATTATGTTTGTATCAGTTTGTTTGTAACGCTAATACAAGTATTCAATTTGTGATGAATATGCTTAAAGTCATCAAATAAATCAATATTGTCGCAAACTGGCTCTACACTGATTATGTAGTTCGAAAAAGAGGTTTCACAGAGACACGCGTTTTAGAAAGAACAAGGTTCACTTCATGAATTGTGTCCTAATAAAAATAAATATACTAAATGCATTTCTTGAGATGATTTGTATCCAGCAAAAGGGAAACTTTGGTGTAAATCACATCATTGACTGTAACAGAGGAGAAATCAGACAATATCCTGGCTGTTTTTCAGGCGATCTCTTTCTGTTAGATCTTGTTACAGGGTTGTTATTAGACTAAGGTTTTGCCTAATTTCCTAGTAAGGTTTCCTGATGAAGTTATATTTGTCATAGCAGATAGCAAATTAATGTCTCGTGTAAGAGTGCTAGCCTGTGGTTCTTTTGATTACCAGGTTGAAACATTTCAAGATAAAACGTTATTCATAAAATGCTTGCTTTATTCGAAGCGGTGTTATAACACGCCTGTTCAAACAACGCACTTTGACGCATTGCCGTGGATGATCAGGATGAATTTGTGAAATCATTGCTAGTAATGTTGATGACTTTCCAATATCCGTTCCAATTGTACAGGGAGTCATGAAATGTATGTCTTTAAGCTTTTGACCTGTGATTTATGGGTAGTATTTACCTAAAAAGCCATAATCAAAACGCCCTTTGCTGTAAACGTCTAGAATGGTGTACATTTCAAAAAAGGGAAATACTAAAACCTCGAAACCGTTACATTTATGCCTTTATTATTATTGTGTATTATTATGTATAATATATTTAGGTTATTTATGCTTCATTATCAACGTATGGTGACGTCCATATAGTATTTAGTTGTAGTACTTATAATGAGTTGTTATGCTAGGCTGGATTTGTGAGTACTCTGTAAATAGAGTTTGGCCTGAACATTGTAATTTGTATAAAACTACAAATAAAACAGTACTTTTGCTTAAATACTGTAGCAAAGTTGATCTCGACTTTGATCAAAACCATTTAGTGAGATATATGTGGAATTTAATATATTATTTTATTTCCAATTTTGCTCAAAAGTCTAATAAGTGTCAACCAATAAGTTGATACCACAATTTGACATGTTATGGATATTTAAATCATGAACTAAATTCAACATCGGGATTATCACAGCGATCAATGTACCTTGATATCATAACATGTGTTCACCCTTTTCTTTGCCATAATGTCTAGGTATAACCATTACTGAAGCTAAGCAATTCAATTATTATTATTATCATTATTATTATTATTATTATTATTATTATTATTATTATTATTATTATTATTATTATTATTATTATTATTATTATATAAAGACATGGGAATAAGGTACATGATTCTGTTATGTTGTTTTGGCTTTATTCGTCAAAGTGTTCCTCAAATGTTTACCTGTTGTTTGTAGAACCCAACGGCGCTCTTACAGTGATCTCAATCTCCATTACCATTTATGTAACAGTTATTCTTATCGTTGCCATTATAACTTTATTTGATTCTACTAACTGTAGTGACGTTTGTGGTGTCCTGTACACAAGTCTATGTTCAAATACAAGTGTTAGCTGTTTATGCACCGATGCCAGCATTGAGTTAATTCATAATTTGTAATCTTAATATATTGTAACCAATTACATGGATTCAGGTAATCCGGGTCATTTTAGTTGTTTGAAGGTGTGAAATACCACGAAAGAATGATATATTACATGGTAGATGTAATCTGTGAATTAGTTTCATGATTACACAGGATGTTCGATTATTTACAATGTTATACCTGACAGAACGCGATGGCTATGTGTGAGTAACGCTTGGCGCCTATAATGGCAGCATGCAGTGTATGCTCCCTTGGGAGTTGAGACGACAGGTGTGATTTATCTCCATTCTTACCTGATTGAGTTTCAGAATTTTCAAAGATCCACTCTTTATATATCCTACTTGTTCACATACAAAAGCACCAATAGATTCGCCTTTCAATCCATATCATTTCATAAATTGGCATCGAGCTCCATTGAGACATATCTTGGTAGTTTCTCATAAACAAATGGAAGCTCTAATTAATACGGTAGTGTGTAGTATGGCCTTTCCATGATTACACGGTTTACCTAACACGGTCTCGTTAAAGCAATTACCTAGTTACATAATCATTGCTCGGTTAACTTAAATGCCAAAATCTGGAAATCGATCGACTTTTTATTTGTTTACCTTCAGGGTTCTATTTTCTTCTTTCAGCTTCGTTAATTTCCGTTTACCGTAGTTCACAGAATCTATACATATATATGTGACGTAGTCCTATATATTCATCAGGTGCAGTCTCAATGTGTAACACATCAATGTGGCTTCATGCACATACTCGTATCTATTTAAATGTATGAAGTGAAATTTAGTATTGAGTCATTTGACTAACTATATACATGACAAGCACAGCTCAAACTACTAAGCGATCTGATATATGAAACGTGTGATCACTCAGGTAAAATTAAACTAGCTGTTATGTATTCAGCTACGCTAATGATAATGTATATTTAACAAAACGTCCTTACTAGCAGGAGCCATTCAAAGGACCTGTACAAATAATATGTAATATTATAATACCCCAAATAATATGTCTGTAAAAAACCCTGTAATGATTTAAAAGATAATAATTATTTATCTGTGAAAGCGACCTTGAATAGGCGTGTTTTTAAAAGAGATTTAAAATTTTCAAGAGACGACACATTTCTAATAAAGTGGGGGCTGCAACACTAAACGCACAATTACCATATGACTTGAGCCGGGTCACTGGCACCTGCAATAGTATCTGACTGGATGACCTGAGTTTTGGGGATGACTTTCTAATGGACACCAGTTCACACAGGTATTCTGGCGCCATATCATTAATAGATTTATAAGTTATTAACAGAATCTTAAAATGGATACGCTGTCTAACAGGTAGCCAATGTAGTTTTTGAAGAATTGGGGTGATATGATCATATTTTCTAGTATGTGTTATAATGCTAGCTGCACTATTTTGAATTCACTGAAGGCGACTAATGTTATAATCAGATATACCGTATAAAAGGGAGTTACAATAGTCTATACGAGATGTAACAACGGCATGGACTACAGTTACAGGTATTTCTTGTATCAAGAATACTTTTAAACAGTGGATGTTCTTAAGATGGTAGTAGGCAGCTCGGTATACTGATGTGACATGTTCATACATGTTAATACATTGGTCGAAAATAACCTCCATTTTTTTACTGACAAATTTTGGGTAATCGAAGATGCACCCATATGTAATGCTGGTGTTTTAGGGATTTAACACAATGTGGTGATGCCAAATATAAAATATTTGTTTTATTATCATTTAGTTTTAGAATATTTGGAGTCATCCATAGCCGAATATCAGTAATACAATGTTCTAAATTCTTTAAGGAAGAGGAGAAATTTAACTCATTGTCAGGATCCAGTGATATAAACAGCTGCATGTCATCAGCATACAAGTGATATTTAACCCCATATCGCTGCGCAATGATCCCAAGAGAACATGTATACATTATGAAAACCAGAGGAGCAAGAACTGAACCATGTCAGATAAAAATGTACAGTGGTGGCATAGTGGTGGCACTTATACCGTGAAGAACCATAGTAAGCAAAGGCATCCAACTATGATGATTGGAATGGAGTCTCAGAACACCCCCAAGAAACAGGCTATAATAAAGAAATATAACAGGTCAAGGCAAACAATATCCGGAACCAAATGCGAAAGTCTGAATAGAGATCTTAATATTATCTGTGCTGTGGTCCTACGCCCAATTTCCATGCTACATGGATGATGGTTTAAGCTTTAATTTCAAAACCTTGAACCCTGAATATGTCATCCCAAGCAAGACACCTATCACTAATTATGTTAACTATCTATATGCAGAAGTGTAAAAGAAGTTATCACGAATAGGCATAGCTTTTCCACAGGAATAATAACTAATATGTGGACATCTGTTGCTAATCAGAGTAATATCGAATTAATTAAGAATTATATCAAAATTGTATCGATTGCCAATGATTTGGCTATTAATAATAATTTTCATTTACTAATTACATATTTAATTTATAATTATATTCCTGTCCTGAGTTATCTATAAACACTTATTAGTGTTTCACTCATACCTTGTCCTCCAGCAAGTAGGACATGAATTGGTATCCATAAGGTCGAACATATCAGCATATTGCTAATACTAATCTGGAGTATATCATTAACAAAAACAGGAGATAACAGTGGAACAAATTTGGCAGCCAAGTTGAAGCTCAGGGATCAAATCATTTTCAATCATTATTTCAAACGTAAAATATATATATTTTATTATATTAAACATAAAGAAATGGATATATATATATATATATATATATATATATATATATATATATATATATATATATATATAAAAACCACACACACAGTAATAACGCACACACATACCATTAGTTGGTGACTGAATGACGTTTTTGGGTGGTAATAGCAATATTTCTTTAAAAGACAAAAAAATGTAGGAAATTCATTACAAAGATATATACAACTTATCGATGAAAATAAATCTTAGTTTGCTTGAAATTTCCTAATTCCTTTGTAAAATTTCAATGTATATACAATGGAACAAGTGAAATAACACACATACAAATATATTATTGACATAAATGCATTATGTGTTATTATTAAGTAGTAACATATGAAACACAGAAAATATATATATATATATATATATATATATATATATATATATATATATATATATATATATATATATATATAGCATATTTATTTTAAAACAAGCACTTCAGTGCTGATGACTATCAGTTTGAGCTTTCAGTGGAAATGGCGGATGATGAAGTTGGATAAATTGAATAAGATGAAAGGCTATGTCATGCATAGGTATATGCATACATACATGTAACTTACATTCTCAAAATCTTTGAAAGACTTGAAATAAATGGTTCACTCTATCAGTAAGAATGTATTATTTACTGATCCGTCTTAAAAGCTAAACATTCTTTGAGATTCCCTAGAATAAATATTGATATAAATTGTTAATATATTTGATATATGTCAGAAAATAGAACATACAAATTTGTTGGATGGTATGTGTGATATTAACAGTTACCTGATATAATTATAATTGTAGCTGGTGTATTTATGAAGGAACTACTTCTATCAATAATCAGGCCCATTGATTATCTTTGGTTTATAGTCATTATTAATATTATCAACACCTCGTGCATCTCTCATTCCTGAAAAATCTTAGGTGGACATCTATGGCAACATAATTTATATACTTCGCAAAAAACACTAAATCATCTAGGCAAAACGATGTATGCATGTTCCCCAAATACAGTAGACATCTGCAACATCCTGTCGACTAAAACGTGTATTCAATTGCTGCGCAGATAAACATTTAAATACTATCAAAGTTAATTATTTTAGTTGTTATATAAAAAATGTCAGTAATCGAAAAAAGAAGGATTTTCTTACAATATTTTATGAACTATTGCTAAGCTTATCTCTATTTGATGAAAATCTTTATATAAACTTCAGTTCGTATGTATCTGTTAAGTGATATTTGAGTGTATTTATTCGAATAGTCTTATACGAAATTGTTTATAATTTTTCCCAACCATCCTGTATTATGCTTTATTATTATTATTATTATTATTATTATTATTATTATTATTAGTGTTGTTGTTGTTGTTGTTATTGTTGTTGAGAATTTTATTTCGCTATGAGATTTCTTCTCGTACGTGGTTTGAAATTATACCTGACCTACTTCCCAGATTGGCTACATTAATACATTGCTCTACCTATGTGGTATGTTACATTGTCCTGCCTTATTTGAACGATGCACATTATAATAAAGCCATTCATATCATATGTTGATTATATCTTCATTAAACGTATCATTAGTATTTTTAATTAATTGTTCAATTTGAAACATTGGGTATCTAAGCTAAGCAATCTGAATTGCCTGGCTGATATACTAAGCACCCCATGGTCTTCGTAAGGATCACGGGCATGAATCCTCGGAAACAAGAATTTATTTATTTTATTGGATATTTTGAAGAATGACAATTCCTTCATTTACACAATGTAGGTGATCCATGGCCAGACTGATGTCCTCAAAAGAATAATAGTCAAATTACTAGTTTAATCTTCAGTCCTTAACTGCTTCGGAATATGTCCCATTTTGTGGTAGTTTCTCCCTAGGTTAGTAGTAAATGGAATATGATATTAAAAGTTAAGCAGATCATTCATTTTCTATCTATCACTTAACTAAATAAATACTATACGAACCGGATGTGGATGGAAATTTTGTATTTTGCGGACTCAATATATAAGTTTGAATCAAATATCAGCAGCTCCAATGCCAAGCTGCTGTTTTATTTTGTTTATTAACTATAAAACAAACAATTAGTTTTACTATTATAATCATTGTTTTTATCTATTTCGTCAGGTACGTTTAATTTGTTATTGTCTCTATGAAGACGAACTACATCTATTACGATTAATCTTAATCTTTCTGTAATCCTGTTATCTCGTTTCGGTATGCTGGTTACATTTACAACGATAATATTTCCAATCTCTGGAGGCGTTGATCAGTTCTCATGCCGGCTAATGTATCTATATTCGGTTCTTGTATTAAATGTAGGAAGGCCTGGAATTACATTATAGTTTTTTATGGTTTTATTAGATGTGAAATACAAACAACAACAAAAACAAATACAAATATATTGGTAGAATAACATGATCTATCTATTTTGATAAATATATTAAATAATATTTGAGTTGTATTTAAATGTTTCTGTTCAATCATAGCTTATTTCTTAATATAGTTGCAGGTCTGTTCCAGTTGTAGACACAATTATTTAATAGTTATCTAACATGATACAATTCGATCATATATAGGTCACCTTCCATATATAGCATATGTTTAAGGCAATCGCCGTCTTGATAGTTATGATATTATTGAACTAATTATACATTTATATTAAATCAGATTTAATTATTTATTTATCATTAATAATTCTTAAATATAAATTTATATCGATATAACTTTATCTTAATATATATTTAGATATTATGTATCAGTATATGATAAGTCAGTACAAGCATATTTCTCATCACCGATCACGTCGTTGTGATAGCACTTTCTTGAAGTCGTGAATGTTATGTTATTTAGCCTGGTAGGTCTTTGACATAGACTGTAAATTTATACATTGTATATTGAATTGAAGATTATCACCCTCTTCTTTGTGAATAGTTCAATTATGTTTGTGAATTTTATAATAACCTTTTATCTATAAAGAACGCTAATACTTTTGGCATATCCCTGCTGCTACTACTACTACTACTACTGATAATAATAATAATAATAATAATTATAATAATAATTATAATAAAAGTTATACATTGTAGTTATTAGCAATAGGCAATTGTGTAGGTTTAAAAACGTGTGCCAAGTGCCAGTATGAATGCACAAATGAGTGGCTTTTGTAACATTGTAGATTGTATAATGTGATTATCGATTAATCAAGAGGTAACAATATCAACCGAGCGTATTTTTCTATGTCAGACCGAGCCCTTAGTTCTGTAGATGGAAAATTTATATTAGTCCATCTATTAAAATATAATTTGACTAAGACTTTAATACCTGACCAAATGTTTTCACATATATATTAAATTAGCCTTGTTCGTGCCTTTTCCAATAGCAAATAGGATCGTAGCAGTTGGATAAAAGGTAAGTCGTACAAAATATTTGCACTTTATCGCATACAGTAAATCCACCCAAATCAATCACCAACACAGATCGATCCATCCCCAAAATGAACGTCTTTTTTGATAACCCCTTTAGAATCATTAGGAAAATATTCTATAAATTGATCACTCTATTCTGTTCATCGACTGACATTTTCAGTCCAAAGGCAATCATTAGCATGTACCATATGTTCAGTAAGTATATCGATCAGTCGTAAAAGATTTAACTATCGACCAATCAGCACCGACTCAAACGCTTATCCATACGATCCGTGGCTAATTCAGCAACACACTGTTTCAGGGTGTGGGCTATATTAACTTCCAAAAAGTAAAGAAATCCATAACAGGTAATAATATAATTATGCTCTAAGGCGCTTAACATTTAAAACACAAATAAAATATAATCTGAGCTCATATAGATCAAATATATTTCATACATAACAAATGCTTAATCTTATAAATACGCCAATTTAAATAAATGGATTTTAAGAACCTTATAAAATATGTCTTTACTTGCTGCGAGTTTAATGTGGTTTGCCAACTCATTCAATAAATCCTGGGAGCTGATGCTCGGAAGTATAATGTATTATCTATCATAGATAGTACGATATATCTCAATGTTATCACAAAATCAAACTTGGATATGCCTAATATAGGTGTCGATTTTAGCCAAGAAAGTTGAACTCAGAAATTGTAAAGAACTTGAAGGGAAACCTAGTGCAAACTATTATGAAGCGAAAGGCTGATTATGTGTCAGCATGTAAATCTTACAAAGGGCCAAACAAGAAATAAATGAATGCTCGAGTGGGGACTGAGGAGTTAGAATGTGTTTTTGTTTTGCTAATAAATAAATATAAACACCGTTTGCCCCCAAAGTGGAGCAGATAACAAGGTCAATCGTTCAAATGATGATACAGGCATGAATCTTGGCAGGAATATTTATTGTATGTAACTTTATGGGAAACAAGTGCTAGCCACTTGAAATTCCAAGATGGCGGCCATTTTCCAAGATGGCCGCCAGATGACCACCCAATAGGTGACATTTCCTGATAACTTTGGATAGATCTGTCTAATTCAGTAGGTCATGGTGGCGATTGATATGTTTTCAACACTGGCGAAACCGATTATGATATCAAAACATATGTATGATGTGGTATTACCCCCTTACCTGCCATATGTGGCTTTAGCTGCAAAGGTATTACTTTAATATACGAGTTTAGATTCACCCAAATTGTTTTGTTCAGCACTGCCAGTTATTGATGCTGAATTATCACTTTAAATTTGCCGTTATTGTTTTTTTTTAATTCTAGTATTTCCTAAAGGCAATTTGATAGGCAAGGGTATCATGCCATCAACAAAATCTGCACTTCGTTCATAATGCGCCCGGGGTGAATATAACACGAACCTGTCCCAGTTCTATTGCAATGTTTCCTGCCCTGCAATGTTCATTGTTCTGACTAGCTAGGTCTGGCAAAAACAACGGCATAGTGGAATACAACTTAGTCAGAAACGGAAGCATTTGCACCTTCCACTACATTATGTCTAGCATCCACATTTCGTTAACTCCTGGCAGTTTTAGCTATGGGAGCAAGGGCAGTCCAGAAGAGCTTCCACTTGTCATCTTATTTGAACCATCCCCACTCGGACGGGCACTGAGGTTCTGACTGGCGGACTATTACATGGCTCCAAATGTATCCTGCTTCATATCCAGCTCGCTTGGCATGTTCCTTGAGTGCTCCTTGTGTTGGTGGAATTAAATCATATGACCTCTGCTTTCGTGCAAAGAGGGCCTCACCTCATTCACTGACGCAACTGAACTTGATCTGTCATACATCAGGACCAAACATTTCTCCAGGATTTGTATATCAGATTCCTCAATATTTGATGGGTACTGACTGAGTTTCGTGAAGATGACTGGTGCCTCATCGCATACATTCCATGTCTGCCATGCTGTCTTTTTCCCTTTGCCATCTCAACCGGTGAAGGCATGTGAGAAGAGCATCCCACTCGTTTTATCTGGTCCTATGGCAGACACAAGTTCGTAGATAGGGATCCATCTCCTGTGCTCCCCTTTGCCAAATGCAACCCACATTTTCTCAAGACCTGTTGCGACAAGAGAAGACATAAGGGATATGGCTATAACTACAATGTCCGTGTCATTAGCTTCAATCATCAGAGACTTGTATCCCTCGGTGGCTCAATGCCAAGCATGTACGAATATTCGCGTGTCTGCTTCCTCATGTGTGCATGGGGCCACTTCATCCAGGTTAATGCTGGTGTCACTGGTGGTGGTGATGGTATTTTCGCCTTTAGTTATGATAACTGGATTGTCCGTTGTCATTTCAGCCACTCTGTCGGCAAGGAAATGGAATAGGTCTGTTTTGTTGGTGCTATCTCTAAGGAAGTTCTTCTATCAATTCGAGGGAGTTTTACTTGTCGCTGTTACTCTCCTTATGATTGCCTTTCCTCGTTTATATCTTGCCTCTGCCTTCAGGCTGGACTCATGATACACATCAAAGATGATGTCGGTTCTCTTGTGTTTCGTGCTATAGTACTCGACTTTAGGAAGAATGTCCTTTCTAGCATACTCTTCAAATGTCTCTGGTGTTTGTGGTGCTATGGTATTTACCAGCGCAGCTACATCTACAATAAGTACGTCAGACTGTGGCTTTGTCTCTGGAAGCGTCACTTTAGCTTATAGTGCATCCACTAAATCCTATTTCGTACATGTGTGTAGTTTCCCCTTGTTACTGAGTGAGGCCGGAAAAGACTGATTATCGTGTTAGAAGAACTCTCGAACGTCACACTGTCTGGTTTGGCAGGAGATGAAGAGGCGGGAATACAAGACTTTTACTCATTTGTGAAGAAGGTTATCCTGTTCTTTTTGATAGGCTGGTAGAAGGAGCAGTCATTCTCACATTGTAGATTAGCCATGATGGAATTGAACTTTTCTTTCCCCCTCTCGTGATGCGTCGCAATTAGCTGAGCAGCAGAAGAATCCGCGATATCCTTGATGTCGAGCGTAAGAAGAGCTCCTGACTCCTCTTCAAAGGGATTACCCATTTCCTCCATTACCATTCTGAGCTGTTTGACTTTCTTGCATCTTTGCTTCCTGATACTGTTTCATAGTTGGCAACTAAACTACTGATTTCTGGCTCGGCCACCATCCACCTTCTGAAAGCTGATGGGGCCTCCGTCACACCTATGGCTCCTCTATCGCCTTTGATGACTGCATTGTTCTGTTTGTGGGCCTGGTCAATGGCCATTGCGGAGAAATTCCTGTCAGATTTGTGAACGACAAAGTTTCCTTGATAAAACTCTCTGGTGACATATGGGTGTTGCTTCTCTATGCACATCATGTCTCTGATGTGAATGGGAAGCCAACGCGCGTAATTGATGTTGTTGTTGGCGAAGAAGTAAGATATCAATCCAGACAATGATTCACAGTAGAGTGTGAAGTTTCCTTCTCTAAATGATCGAATCAACGTGAGAATAGTCAGCCATGTTCAAGACGAAGGACCAAAAGTGAAACTGTGGACTTTACGGGCACCACACCAGTTTTCAAAGGATATATCTTTGTCATCATTGCTTGGATGCTCTGCGAGATGGACACTGTAAGCTTTCTTCATGAGTTGGAATAAACTGCATGCTGTGATCTGATGTGTTTGGCGAGTTCTAGTCACATTGGTAGCTGATAGGAACGAATCTGCCGTCCAGGAGGAGTCTACACCAGCTTCAACAAGAGCACAGGTCCATCCACTGTCTTTTAGTATTGATCCAATTGATTTCATTGCTGTCATTTCTGTGTGTAGTCCACCGAACATGATCACAAACTTGTCTTCTCCATATTGATCTGGCCAGTGCTATTGGATCTGTTTATCCAGTGCGTATAGAGGCTAGTCTGCAGTTATAACTGGTGTTTATCCTGGGTTGAGGAATGCTACTGTTTCCCTAATTTTATTCATGACATGCTTTATGGTGGCAACACTATGTGCTTGGTCTCGTAGAAGAGGAAGCAGCGGTGCGATAGTGATTTTAATGTCCTTGGCCCTGTTCTGGCTTGCATGGTAGGCCGACCATGTTATATTGGAAGAATATTCTACATCTGAAGTTTGTTGAACTTGTTCTAACCATTCGTACTCCAGTTTGAGGTTTCTGTGGAAATGACTTGGATCTGGCATGGATACCTCAGCTACTGAAGGAGGTGCAGGATTCTTTTTGTTGAAGAAGGCCGGTGGGATGTTCGTGAAACATTCAGGAAGCTCAGGCACTTTCTTTGCACTGCTGTCCACAACTTTGGGTGGGGCACGTACGTCTCCTCTGTTATCCGAACTTGGATGCTGGAACATTGAAATGCTTGTACCATGGAAGGATGTAGTAGCTGTAGTTGCTGTTGGATTATGATCAATATTGTCCCTATCAGAGGTGGTGAAAATTCGCTTACGTAGAACCGGTGGACACACAACTCCTTCTTCTACATACTGGTTTACAACAAATTCACCTAACTGGGCAGATATTTCCAATACCCTGTCATACCAAAGTTGTCATTTTCTCCTATTGGCGAATACTATCATCCCAATGTATATAGCAAATGGTGTCTCACAATCTTTGGAATGCCGGTGGATTGCTGATCCGCCTCTGTACTTGGTGTAGTAGTTATACTGCAGTAGTTGTGCAATAGCTAAGTCTAATTTTACTACACCATGTTTCAGATGTGACTTAATATCGACACCGTGTTCGATATTACACACACACTGTAGAAGTGAGGGAGCAATGGATTCTTCACCAGATCCTTCCTCGAACTGATTGCTGAATTTGGTCTTTTGATTAAGCATCTCTTTATTTATTATATCAGCAGCTTTAGTTAAGTGTATAACTTCACCATATTTACTAGCATCAGCAAGAATTGAGCCTATGTCATTTTTGAATGCTATAAGCACATCGCGTCCTTTCTGATGCGTTTCAAGCTCTGCAATAGCGAGAGTAACTGTTCCTTTAACCTTGTTGAGTTCACGTCCGGAGTGTCTACACCGAGTTGCTCTAATCTCTGCTTGTACATTGTAGCTAAATATGCCAGCCTGAATATAACTGGATCTGTTCCCTCGGTGGCAGCTCTGGTGTCAGTGATGTAGATGATAAGTTCTGAAAAAACAATGCGGTATAACTCTTTACATGGCTTTTTGCAGCTCTGTTGTTGCTTAAACAAATGATGATGGGCTCGTTTTCGATTGTATACAGCATGATGATATTTCAACTCCATCGCCACAGCATCGCCGGCACCCAGCTTTGCGAGGAGCATTCCATCATTCAGAGTCCTGGCACACTCACTTTCATTCAATTGCATTGTCATTACTTGTCGTAAAGTTGATGTTTCGGCCTTTTCTTCACACAAAAAGCATACTGACGACGGTGTTGGTGGATCTGATGTTCTTTGCCTCTTACTGTGGTTCTCTTCTCTGCATGTAGAAGTACTTGCAGTCGCTCTCTTCTGTGTGTGCCCTTTGTAGCTTTGTGTTATTGAATAACAATCTACAGCTTTGGTGATATGTTGCTCTGTTTCGCATCAGTGCTTCTTCTATACCACCACCTTCATCTATTCATGTACTTGCCCTACACCTAGCCCAATGTCATTTAAATCCCATGCGATCTGTACACCATCTGGATGACTACATGTAAAACCCCCGTTATCCTTGGCTCGGCTCTCCCGCGCTGGCACATCCTGTCGGTTCAGATGCGACTATCTAACACCTGAGGGGCTCATTAGATAGCATTTGGGATACTAAGCCCACGGTTTAGCTGACATTGAATCCCATGCTGAGTTGCACAGCAGTATATGTCACCAGTGTGCCCTGGTATTACATGACATACACTCTCATTTTCTGTATTTAGTCGATATTTGCTGGTGTCCACCATCATCGCTGGTTACACTCTGATGTCTGGGTCCTATAGAACCTTGTGGCTGCATTTCGGTTGCAAGTGGTTTTATCTCAGAGTTTTCCATCTGCTAGATGAATTGCCTTTACCTGGCTGATGAGCTTCATCTGCCCAGAGCTGTCTGATTTTCAAGCGCCAGAGACTCGCCTTTCGCACCACCACTATTTGTGGAAACACCGCCGCCACGAGAAGGCTAGGGTTAGAGCCTGACTGCCAGAGGCGTCGTTTCGCTTGCCATTTGGAGCATTTAGTAGACAAAGAGAACTCATCATTTTTGCCACCCCGGCATTAGCAGTCCTTGGGGGGAGGGGGGAATTCTAACCTTCACCGTCTAAAACGAGAACCACTTTACTTGAATTCGAAGCCCGCACAATAGTTGTCATTTGACTTCTTTATTGTTACAAAAGTCTTAAAATTGATAATCAATTTTAAGACTTTTGTAACAATAAATCGATCAATACACTCAAGAATCACCTCTAGCAATGTAAAAAACCTATAAATCGACACCAAGATGAAATAAATTCGACATCTCTGGCGATTTCTATGGTTAAAAGTGTTCATAACCTGGCGGCCATCTTGGAAATAATGGCCGCCATGTTGAAAATCCACGTGGCTAGAACATTTTTCTTGCAGAGTGATACTAAAGGAACGTTCACACCAAATTTCCTGCTTGTATCACTATTTGAACGATTCTGTAAAAAAATTACACTTATCTGCTCCACTATTCCCTAAATGGATCACACGCTTAAATGGATCAAGTACGACCAATCCTGTGAACGGCCTATATAGAAAGATTTTACTGCATAATTATATAAAATATAATTGATTTAAACATACACCTACCAGTCATATCTATTTTCAGTATATCGTAATAGGTGCTTAATATTGACAGTTTGATATTTATAATAATTTCCAGAAATAATTCCAAATCTTATATGAGAGAAACACATAAGCTGAGAAAATCCCGTACACATAGATTTTGTCCTTCTAATCTATATATGAATCGATTTAGTCATGCTGTGTGGTAGGCTGAACGTTAGAATCCCGACAGTGGCACTTTAGTGGGAAGACTTTTTCATCCAACTCGATAAGGTGTTCTCCACCAAAAATTTCATATATTTTAAATTCTAAATTTATTTGTAATTAGTTACCGTGGGGAAGCAGTAAATTACAGACCATATGCGTCTTCCTCATTTGAGATGGTCAGCCATGTAAAATAACTGCAATTTCGGCTATTATTTATTTATTTATGCTCTAAACAATTCCTAATTTATTCTATAAATTCAACTTTATATATCTTCCAGGTGTATTTTATACCCTTTTACATACACAGCCGTGTTTTGTGTTAACATAATACTGCGTTTGGCGCCAAGCTCTCCCAAATAAAAACAAGGATACATTATTATAAAGGTATTAAATTATGTAGTATAAGCAAAACAAATTTTGCTCAATAGTTTAATATTTTATGTCCTATAAAGAACGACATATATCTCGTTTTGGTTGAAATACCAATTATTATGTTATGAAACTGTTGTGAGTACTTTAAGGGTATTGTTTTTAAACATCTTTAGCTTTCATCGGGGCGCCTCCGTGGTCTAGCGGTATCGTGTCGGATCACAGATCACTACCCCCCGTGTTCGAATCTCGGCGTGGGCATATCTGAAGGTTGTTTCATCTTTGACTTCGCTTTATTACTTTTGAAGGTCGTTCGGCCCATTTAGCCTACCTTGTACATAATTGAGTTTCAACGACATACGTCTTCCCGGGATCTATGCCATTCATCACTATATCATAATCAAAGGAAGTTATTTTGCCTTTGCACCCTGCATTGCACTGAAATAAAAATATTATTATAGATATTTAGATTGCGTTCCAAAATTCAATCTTAATTTCGGTAGAGTTACATATTAGTAATAGGAAAACACACCAACATTACACATATATTTATATATTAAATTAGATTTGAGCATTCACGGATAGTTTCATATCATGAGTAACTGCTTTAAGCCTATTTAGAATAGATATGCTGTGATTACTGTCAATAGTATTACAAAGGTCAAACTCTCCTAACCTTCCATCCATGTTGATATATCCTTCCCGGTGATCTGTTAAAGATAAGCTGCCTAGAGAATTTCTCTGTGTTCTTACGTGCGCCAACCGCAAACTTAACCCAGATAACTCCATTTTTCTGTTAAATTGCAAGCTACATTAATGCGATGAACTTATATTTTCTTTGATTTTAAAACTTAAAATTATGCTCTTTTTTCTGATATCTTGCAATTGGCTTTTAAATTATTGTTATTGTGTGTAGTTTCACACAAACACAAATAAACACACATAAGCACGTGCACACAAACAGACACACCACACACAGGGACACACACACACACACACACACACACACATATATATATATATATATATATATATATATATATAATATTATAAACACCAACACCTACACTCACTCACACACATATGCACGCACGCATATGCACAGACACAAACACACACACATACATCCACACTCATAAGCACACATACACACACAGGCACAAACATGTACACACATAAAAAGTTACCTCTTTTTTGCAATTAATTAAAACTTGCAGTCATTATTTGGTGGATTCCACTGGGCTAGTATTATATTTCCATCAGTCACCTTGCGTTTCAATTTGTTAAATCTTTTGTGTTTTATTGTGCACTTTACAGCTAAAAAGAGAACACCATAAATGTGTTGGATTACATGATATAATTGAGGATTACTCACACTGAATGCATAACAGGAAACAGCACCAACGTGAGTGAGGTTGATAAGTCTGTGGTATCTCTGGTACGTGCTGAGGGGCTGTCCATCCAATAAGATAGGTGATATCATAGCATCATAGCATCTTACAAAGGAAAACCGATGCCTCAGCGGATTGTGACCGACTGAACCAAATGCCGCCTGAAATGTAACGTAAACAATAACATAGCTCTGGTGGTAGACTCTTAGCTTTGAATTTAACGTGTAATTTAGAACAATGGTAGAATCGAAATGCTAGTTATTAAAATAATGAATTCTATTCATTAACCTGATGCGGATGCCAGAAAAGGACCAAGTTCACAAGTACAATCGTTCGATTAACTCCCTCTCTGTCTTCACCAGTCATAACCACCACTTGAACACTTAGTGATTGTTCATTTGACTGATCAATAGAGGATAGATTGATAGCATCAGTTATATGATTTGAGAGAGTGGAAAATAGAACAGTTGTTTTTAAATCAAACAGTGGCTACTGATTGACTGAAAGTGGTTAATTATATTGAAAGAAATGTAGTGTAGAAATGCAAACAGTGTGGGATGTTAGGTTTTTATTGTTTCACATTTGAAGATAGACCTTTGTTTTTCGCACATGCAACGAAGTCAATTTGGCGCATGTGTGTAATCATGTGCCTCAAGAGAAGTTGACTAGTAGTGATACATTTTAATTGATTCATCAAAATGTCAATCAGTTAGTGGCACTCTCCTATGTGCCATAAATTCTGACTAGTAATTAAGAAACTCATTGGTAGTTAAACGCTAGCCTTAGTTATCGGCTTACCAAAATCACAAATATAACTTACATTTTCACCGAGACAATAATACGTTCTCACAACGGCTTCCTGAATGTTAAAGTCTGGACAGAGACAATAATGTAGATTAATCAGTTCATATTGGTATGTAGTATATTGCGCCACGTTCAATAGTTGGAAAGGCGTTGGCAATATATATCGGCTTAATAGTAAATTCGTTATTGCAGTCTGGTGTCCCGAATACGCTTAAACCGGTCTTGGTCTAACAAAAAATAAACACAATCAGCTCAGTATAGAAAGAAATAGGGTGTGAGATATTTGACGCTGAATGTTCATAGCTTTTCTCTGATTTTATGTGGCAGACTTACATTTCTCCATACAAAAATGTGTAAAGTATCACTGCTATTGTCGAATATGGTAACGGGCATTGAAAAAAGAAAGGCAACGACCACCATCTGTTCCGTTAGCATTGATGTATGCTTGACCAGGATCTAGAAATAGGCTGGATGAGTCACAGTCTGCAAATACAAAATAGACAACCGAGTTTTATCCGGTTTTGTCTAGTAGTATCTGGCTTCATTTACTGACATAACATTGTTTTCTCATACCTTGTCCATTAGCGAATATGTATATCGCAATTATACTCTATTTGAAATATTAAATTTTTCAGAACATGATTTTTAGCACCTACGGTACCCAACTGTGACACAATAAAATATTTAGTGGAACAATAGCGTTAATAGTTTTGTAATATGATGCTTTAAGAAACAACTAAAACAAACGAAAAACCTTGAAATAATTATAAATCTTGTTTGAGAGAAATAAAATGATTACAACTTACCGCTCAAAATAATTCTAATTAATTTATATATCTTGAAGACAATAGAATAACAAACGTACCTGCCAGGGGTGTTATATAAAGCAAACCTATGTTACAGTTGTGTTATAATTCAATATAATAACGCGCTTGGAGTCATGCGTTCGCTTACTGCGTAGACATTTTAGATAAAAAGGAAATATAAACAATTATTAAGAAAATAGAGCATGAAACATAAACATGAATACATATTTCTTTACAGTTTATGTTCAGCATTCTACGCACAATGACATTTATCCTCGTTTAAGCAATTGTTTTGAGTGTTATGCTATTAACTGGTAGCAGCTGGTATGCTAGATCATGTGTTTCCAGTGTGTGATTAATGTGTAATGACTTGCTGTCCTTTATTGTGGATCGGATTTCCTTGACCTAACACATTATTAAGATATCTGTTATATCATGATTTGTCTTGAAATATGTATGTGGGAAAAACCTGAATCTTGTCGCAGCTAAACTCCTATTAGACCAAGTTTTCTTAAGCAGATAAGTGTATGAATTAATTAAGAAGTTACTGGAATCAAGTTTATTTATTATTTGTAACGAAACCCTCTTAAAAGAAAGAAGAAATATTATTGTTCTCATTTTGTTGAATTATACTAATTATACCACATTCTCAATAATATGCGAATATAATAGATTAGAGTGTAATAATCATAAAATAAACCCCTTGACTGAGATACCATTTTCTTTTAATAATAATAATAATGATGATGATGATGATAATAATAATAATAATAATAATAATGATAATAATAATAATAATAATAATAATAATGTATATTTAATAATTTACTAGCAGGAACCATTCAACAGAATTTTACAATGTTCAAGAGGCGACGCTTTTCTAATATCTGCCGGCAATAAATTCCAAAAAGTGGAAGCAGCTATAATAAATACACAGTCGTCATATGACCAGAGTTTCCAGGATGACTTTCTAATAAACATCAGTCAACACACGTATCCAGGTAACATGTCACTGATATATTTATGAGTTGTTAGTAAAAGTGATAAATGGATACGCTGCCCAAAAGGTAGGCAGTGTAGGTTTCGAAGAATTAGAGTGAAATAATCAAACATTTATTGTCACTATGTGAGCTGCACTATTCTGAATTCGATGAAGGCGATTGCTATTATAATCAGATATGCCATTTAACAGGGAGTTGCTATAGTCTAACCGAGATGCCTATGTATTTATTAACGTAGATTTATTAAATATTTTTGTAATCGGGCTTATCAGAACAACCAGACACTCGTTCACAATGTATGCAGAAAAGGGGGCCAACTACACAGAAAGCAACTATCTGATATCAGTCTGTGTAAAAGGATCAAATATATACATCAAGGACATAGAGGACTCTTCTACCAATGGTATTCCCCCTAAATAGGTGTTGGATAGGAACCCGTTATATATATTTAGTATCTTTTGACAGAATAAGTTATTAAAGCAATGCCCATATCCTTGTTTGGGTTGATAATATTTGGAAGGAGAATTTGACATTTCTGTATTACTTTCTTCACCTCACAATACCTACTGTTTCTCTTTGCTGCTTACATATCCTTATTACATCATGGAAGAAGTGGTATTCTTGGCAAATATTTTTCTTGGTAGGTGCATGTTTATCTAAAAATAGTCCTTAAATGCACTATTACAGATATATACCGATATCGTCATCAGCTGGCTCCAATACCAGAAAACGACACGCAGATCAGTAAAACAAAACCACATCTTTGTCAATCGATTTATATTTCTTGTACGAGATAACTTTAGCAGGAACAGACAGTTCCTGTAAGGATACAATAATGCTAATACAGAAATAAATCGGACATCATGGAAGACAGAGACACATCATCAATCAAAGTATCATCATCACGTATCTGTTTTCAATTATTTCGTCTACGTTGACGCATCGTTAAATGTCATTACTACCATGTAGTTGAAAGGCAAGCATTTGAGCCTTAGCATAATTCATTATCTATCTATATATATATATATATATATATATATATATATATATATATAATATATATATATATATATAATTATGTAATAAGAAATAGGGTGAAAATAATTTCCAACAGTTACACAACACAGACGCCATCAACTCTTAGCCACTAACATTCATAACCAAAATTTGGGTTCTTAGCGTAAATAATAATAACGATAATAGAGGGCGATAATATATGACGTCAGGTAATCGATTAAAAAGAAACTAAATGAAATACAAAATAGCTAAATATAATCATTATGTACTGATACAATTTAAACCTATATAATATAATATATATGATACACCAGTTTTATTGGTGTAACTTATCTAATAGAAGGACAACCCAAGAAATATTGCAGTCCATCATCCACCTATAAGTACTAATGGCACTTCCACTATAACTTGTATAGACAACACTATTTTCAGCGTGCACAAAATAGAGCTGTTATGATCTGATATGGAATCATCGTCCCATTATACCCTTGATCCTGTTGATTATAGTATGCTATATATATATATATATATATATATATATATATATATATACCTAACTCCTTTCTTTCAATCGATTTAATGAATCTAAATTTAAATGAATTTTACTAGTCTGAAATAATATCTGAAATAATCTGAAATAATGACTGACGATGCTTTTGACTGCCATATATTTCCACTGTTTCCCTGTTGTCTTTTAATGATAAACTTCAGATTATCACTATCAATATGGTGATTTCCTTGAGAACACGATAAGAGTGAAACGCTAACAAACGTATATAGAGGACTGTGGTTAGGTATAAAACTATCAATTAAACATGCATTAATAGATGAAAAATATATTACTAATAGCCAAATCATTAGGCCATTCACATATCGAATTTCCAATTACAGACTGCGGTTTTTTAGGCAAAGATCTGATACATCACTTAGTGCTTCTTGGTTCTGACGGCTCCTCCATTCATGCACATGTTGTAATTTATGTAAGTATATTCCTATAATTTTATGTCGGTTTTTCTACTAGCAATCTGTATTCCGATTTATGTAACCATATCCGCCGTTAATTTAGATAAAGAATGATGAAACCCTTTTCAATAAGTCTAAAACACTGTTTTCATTTCTCTATCCAATGAAATATATTTCATATAATAAGCGTAAATATTAATATATCAAACTATTATCTTAACTATGTTTATATTTCTTCAATTGTTTATCATTTTGAAAATCGAATGTGTATATTCATAGCACATACAAATTATTTGTTTCTATTGCTATATTTTTATATTTTATATACACGAGGTTATTTCTTGGTAGTATTGTTAGCTGCGAAATAAGGATATGCAAATACAGGGGTATTACATTTAATATGTCGAGAAAGGCATATAATGGAATGGAGCAACTATCTATACCTCACTTTTTGTGTGTAACTGAATGCATAAGCCAAGTATGTTTATCTTTTCCTGTCCTTTTTTATAAAACGGTGGAAAACGTCGAAGTTTATTCTTTAATTTAATCAGACACTGCAATTTTAGAATGTAAATAAACTTTTTCTATATAATTTATTCTATATAATTATCTATATAATTTATTGGTTATTTCCAGATTCTGATTAATTCCAGGTATGGGTCAAAGTACTTTCAGGAATTCTCAGGCAAGCATAACCCAATGTACTAAATAACCTGAACTTGAACATATAAATGTTGTTTTCCTATCTGTATGATGTTATATTAAGACAGACGAATAACATCTTTACCAAAAAGATGGGCATTAATATTGTTTTGATTTTACAATTAATTTATTAACTAATTAAGCTCAATTGAAGACAAACTTTATCGGTTTGTCGGTTAACCACCGCTGTCCCGATTTAAAGACATTATGGACTAACCCTCACCCCTCACCTCTAGTCGAATTGTCGAAATCTATCATGAACAAATATTTTGTTCAGGCGCCCTTGGTTTACAAAAACTTATAAATATATGTTATACATACAATAAAAAGTGGAATGTTAACTTTGGCATCAATAAAACTAAATGTATGACCTTGGTCAAGAAGCCTTTTAAGTGTGAACCAAAATGTATTTTTATGTGCATCCAAAATAAATAATGATGACTACCTTGAAATATTTGGAACAATATTTCTAAACAGTTCTAAGAACATAATAAATAAATATAGATAAACATATTATAATTTGACCACACGTGGATTGGCATAGCTAGATGCTACATTATATGTAAAGTCATATCCATGGAAGTCAGTGTGTACCCTAGTACTTATGTATGTCACGGATAATCTTCCACGTTTTAAATCTAACTTTAAGAAATTAGATTCTACAGGTGGCAAGCTAGTAAAACATGCTATGAGACTAAGAAGGTGTACTTACATCACCGACATAGTTTTATCTACAGGAATCAACACAAAATACCACATTTACTTAATAGAAACGTCCAATCACTATAATGCCGAGCTTTCAAGGTCATCACACCTTTAAAATATCTTACACTGCAATTGTTATCATAGTATGTTACGAATAACGTTCTTGTACCAGGCATGCTAATTGGCAATTTATTACGCATAGATTTGTCGCGCATCTAGTGTATTTTTGATATCAGCCTAAAATCAATATCAGCCAGATGATAATGGTCTAGTGAATTTGATCCGTTCACTAATATTTCAAGAAAACTTTATTAAGCCATACTCTCTAATCTATTTACTCACAAAATCTTTGTTAATATATCGGTGATACTACATCTGTGATGTTTTTGTGCCATGTAATGTAAGCTATTATAAAGTAGTTTTCATGTTACAAATATTGAGAGAGCTACTTCAATTAACTAAAAGCTAAAGTAGTCTTAGTTTTATTAAACCAGCTTATTATAACTTCGTTAATCTTTATAGCCGTCACTACAGAATTGCATAAATAATTTCTATGATTCAGTTATTTCGTTATTGTAATCTTGAAAACACAATAGAAATTTATAATCATGTGTGAAAAAGTCATTCACATTATGTAATTAATTATAAAGTGAAACATATATCCAGAAAAGTAAATTATATAACATATAAGACTATATATGCTTACCACAACTAACCCTACTTCCTAAAATAGAAGGACAATACATTCATGGAGCGTGTTAAGTACCGATAAAGGTAGGCACATTTCTAACATTAAGACACTATAAGATAATTTGTTTTCTTAAATTATGATAAATTTCAAATTGTAGCTGGCCAATCATTGGATAAAAAATAATAGCTAAGCCACTATATGCTTTATGTTATTTTATTTAGTGTCGGTATTTTTTCCATAGTCTAACTTGTAAGGTCGAGGTATCAGGCAATAACATTCAGTTTGAACCTCTTATCCTTGATGATAATAACACCAAATATAATGTCATGTGCAATTCATATTTGGAGTTTCACGTTTTGTTGAGAAACCCATCTTATTAAAAACTAATGTTCCTTTAAATTTCATGTCCGTAGGATCACCTTTTCCGTAAAACTTTTTATTTCTATTTCCCTTTTAATAGGCTACTCATAATCCATCGATATGATGCTGGCATTGTGTAATTACAAAGAGATAATGTAGTTTTCAGCGCAGTTGATCCAGGTATTGGAAATCATGCGAAGTAAGGGTAGAAGGTAAATGGCTCTAACTCTATGAATAAAATATTTCATGAAATAACTGATCATGGAAAATATATATATATATATATATATATATATATATATATATATATATATATATATATATATATATATATATATATATATATATATCCTGTAATATCATTATACTTCTTCACTCAGGTCAACTCTTACATGTAATTATTATTATATGAAAATAAAGCGTACTGATTAATTCAATAAGGTGGGTGATTAATAATAATGCCTTACAATTTAGCTGTTCACTATCATTTAATGGCAACACTATTGCAAAGCAAGATCTTAACCTGAAAACCTGTTGCAAATTTCATACCCACTAAAAGAAACTTCTGAAATTTCAGTAAAAACTAATTTTAAATGATCTTTTAGGTTAATGTAACTGATTCAATTGAATACATATGTTTTTAATACTGAGGTATCATACAGTAAATCACATACGAGATAAAGAGAGCTGTCATCCAATACGTGTGAGCTGACGGAATTGGATATATATATATATATATATATATATATATATATATATATATATATATATATCACGTATAACTCTAATATGTTAATTGTTTAAAATATTTTGCTATTGATAGTATAATGTTTTGTAATAGGTCTAAACTATGCCTTATAAAGTAACTCGCTGATAAGAATTGTTTTATGAATTAAAGGTTAATATTTTACACTAGGACAACATATTAAAGTCTGACAAATATTATATTACATTTTAGGTTAATGTAACTGATATATTTGATGTATGTCAATGCAATTGTATACCCATTTTTTCTATTATTATGTAACTACTCAAGAATATCAATGTTAACATCTTCTCTTTGTTTTGTTAACTTAAAAATTTATAAATATATATATATATATATATATATATATATATATATATATATATATTATATATTGTATATTATATATATATATATATATATACATTTGTTGTATAATTTTGTAATATGTCTGTGCCGTACCTTATAAAGGATTAAACTTTAAAATATATATATTTTTAAGCACTTCTCACTTCTACTTAATCAGAGTCAGTTTTCAATCCGGTATCTAAACGCTTTGTTTAGATACAGCAATATATGAGTACCTAATGAAACTACCGAATAAACAGCCTGTTAATTATATATGTATTATGATTATCCATATGATTATCCATTATCCAAGAACGATGGGGGGATCGGCATTCTTCTCCGTGATTCTTTAAAGTGCAAAACTCATTTGCACTTTCAGGTTAAGTCTTTTGAAAATTACCAACTGACTTTTGTATCTGGGGGGATAGATGTTTGTGTAGCTATTATCTGTCGATAACAAATCGCGAAGAAAAATGGCATCTTGTCATCTCCTGTAATGCTGACAATTTGATTAAGGGTGTCTCTGTGTCTTCCATGCTGTCTGATCATTTCCTTATTAGCATTAATTTATCTTTACAAAAAATCTGTTTAAGCTAAAGTTAGTTCATGGATCTCCATGCTAATACATTGAAACACATTGTAGATGAGCATGCAACTTTATGGAAAAAGGAAATGCCAAGAAGACCAATGCTTCCGTGGTACAATAAGAACATTCAAGCTGCAAAGAGACACAGAAGGTAATGTGCATCAGGACCAGTTTGTGTGTTTATTATGAAATGTTCAAGTTCAGTAAAACTCTGGTTAAACATTGTCATGAAATGTTATAATCTCATATACATGTGCGCCCCTAATGATTGTGTTTGTAACTGCAATAGATATAATATGGACCAATCAGAAAGGAGTAATAAAGTGTGCTCGGACTAATAATGTTGACATGTGGTGTTGTTAAGTAATTGAGATAGATTGAACTCAGGCCAAATGCAATTTACGTGATCAGTGAAGATCATGACAAACATACCTTTGCCTCTGCTAAATCTGAATATTATAATCAAAAGAAGCAAGGTAAATCAAAGGACTGTTTTCAGTGTTTTGAATAAAATATCATTCCAAATATTATCGACTGAGATGAAAAGATACGCCATACGCCGATTTGCCCGATACGCCGATACGGCCCATTGTTTTTATAACTTCTTCTGTCAAAACATATTAAATATACCACTATGTATATTTAATATGTAACATAGTCATAATGGGTTCCATTCCAGCACCTTCTCATAGACATAGGGTCAGCCATTTGTAGAAGAGTCCTGCATATCCATAATGGATACATTTTAGATTTTTATAATAATAATACGTGACATCTATATTATAGCGCCCTATTTAGCTAGATAGCTGCTCTAAGTCGCTTTACAATTATACAGACCAGTATCAGACAGTTGCTGAAAAGATCATTTACTACTTTCTCAGTTTCTGTGCAGTTGACCCTATGCCTACATAGCTTATGAAAGATTGTCTGGCTGTTCTGATAAGCCCAATTACAGATATAGTTAATAATTCATTATCAATGTATTGTTTTTGGCAAAAATGAAAAGTTAGGTAGTTTTAAGATAGGAAAACATGATATTGTTCCACAGAATAATGTCAAGATTCTGGGGTTAAACTTAGATAGTGAATTAAATTTTGATACTTATATATCCAACCTATGTCAGAAAGCAGGAAATCAAATTAATGTACTGGCTAGATTATGTAATGTACTTGATGAGCCAAGTAAGTTTTTACTTTATAATAGTTTTATCGAATGTTATTTTGGCACTTCTCTAGTAAATGTAACACATATAAAATTGAAAAGCTTCAAGAAAAAGCACTATGATTTATTAAGTTGGAGTTCAACATTTCCTATAAATTATTACTAGAAAATTGTAATAAACACCCACTATATGTTGTATGGATTAGAAAGTTTATGGAAGTTGTATATAAAATTTCACATGACAAGTATCCACGGTATCTAAATGCTCTGATTAAACCAAAAAATGCACAAATTAATTTAAGATCTGATAATAATATATGTATCCCACAATATAAAACCATCAAGTATAGTAAGAATTCTTTTACCTATTCTGCACCATTTTATTGGAATAAGTTGCCAAATATAATATGAAATGCCCAAAGCTTTAGTAGTTTTAAGACCCTTCTTCCTGATTGGGTACCATCCTGTAAATGTGTATCATGCCTACAATGTAATATTATTAATAGGTGAAATATTTGTATCATATCATTTTATCATAAATATTTCATTTGTACAAATCATATCATATGTAATGTTCATTGCACTTGTTATTGTTTACACTTATTTATGTCGACGTAATAGTAATTGTCACTAATGTTATTGTTTACACTTATTTATGTCGACGTAATAGTAATTGTCACTAATGTTATTGTTTACACTTATTTATGTCGATGTAATAGTGATTGTCACTAATGTTATTGTTTACACTTATTTATGTCGATGTAATAGTGATTGTCACTGATGTTATTGTTTACACTTATTTATGTCGACGTAATAGTGATTGTCACTAATGTTATTGTTTACACTTATTTATGTCAACGTAATAGTAATTGTCACTAATGTTATTGTTACGTTTTTATCGACTCTAAATAATTTTTTCTTACTTTTACTCTTACTCTGACCTCTGGGTGTTTTACCAAGATCCATAAAACTGCCCTTATAAAATCATTATTAAAAAACCACAGTATGGACTGTAATATTGTAAACAATTACAGATTTATTTCAAATCTTACATTTTTATCTACCATAATATAATTTTCTCTAGGTTAAAAGACATGTTTGGTCTGTCAGGTAAAGTACATGAATGGGTTGATCCTATCTGGAACAACAAATGTTTTTTCACATTATTTTATCTGATGTTCAGTTTTTGTTATTTGGTGTATCACAGGGTTCATTTCTTGGTCCTCTGGTTTTCACAATGCATACCTGTCCCCTGGAACAGGTGGACGCGCATTGTGCCAAATGATACCTCATGAGACACTGTTAAACATAGGGTATTATTTGACTTATTTGCGTCATATGTAGACAATCTGAGTTGTGCTAATTACTTGTTCACCGAATAATAATAATAGTAACAAGAACAACAAAAACAACAAACTTCCATAGCGCTAATATCCTCCAGTGACTCAGGGGTTGGGCCATTTCATAGTAAAGGTACGATACAAAATTCATCATCAAATGATCGGATGGAGATAACAAATCAGTGGGAGGAGGGAGTAAACCGTATCCCTGTAATAAAACAATATTTGGACAATTTAAGGCTTTAGAAACCCAATATCCGCAATACCTATTGGAATATATAATGATGAACGTTCAAATAAGATTGAAGGAGTCAGGTTTTAGATGTATCATTAGTCCTATAAATCATAGGACATTCGCCTTTGTTTTTGATGAAATCAGATTTGTATCTTCCACAATGATTTGTAATTAATGAGTACATATTCTGGGTAATTTCGTTGATGATTGGAGCCATCCAAATGTCAGGTAATTTGAATATAATTAAAATATTTCGCGTACAACTGTGTCTAAAATTAGGAAAGCAAATTGTTAAATGAAGTTAATTGTTTTTGAATTATTGTGTTTGCATTGTGTTATCTATATCTTAATAATAATTTTATAATTAATTCAGTATCATTTAATATGCAGCGGGTTATTTCAGAGCTAAGCAGACCAGGTATTTCGTCAGGGCTGAGCCTTAAAGGTACATTACGTTATTAATCCTGAAGTGGTTCTAAAAATATATATGCGTTTCACAATATCATTCAATAAAGTATAATACTAGAGAAATGATTCTTTCTTTTACAATATTATGATTACTGAAGAAACTTCTCAGGAACAGTTGATACCGTTTTATAATGGACAGTAAAAATAAAAAATAAATAAAAAAAACATCTTTATGCTGAAATCAAACCATCCATTAGATGAATCGACAAATATGTGATGTTATCGCAAATATGTATTTACCTCTTGATCTGTTACTTTTCTCTGTTTTATTAAATGTGCAATCAGTGTTTTAATGGTTAATGTGAACAAATAGATAAGCAAACATGTTAATCTTAATTGAAAACTGACTTTTAAAATAATTATAAATGAAGGTTTTATCATTTTATGCCTTGCCTTAGTTTAAAAGATTATATATAAAGTTTTTTTTTACATTTAGTTAATGGATAAATGTAGTAGACAAAGTAATATTTAAAGAAATATGTCATCAAAATATTCCTAAGAAATTTTGTGTCCTTGCTGCTGTATCTTGATCTACCCTAATAATCTATCATTTTCTTCTGCTTTGAGACTTTTTGTTTATATCGGAATTAACTTTTGTGAGAAGTTTCTCTCGCTTGATGTTATTTTGGAGAATAGTATATAGAAAATACCGAACTTTTGATAATATTAGCAAAAAAGGTGATTTTACAAAAACAATATGTACAAGAAATATATACATAAAACACCCGTTAATCTATAAATATAAAGACAATATGGTAATATAAAATATAAACGATAAACTTCAATGGTGTCGATGGAAATTTGATGCGGGAAATGGCGGATTCTTCGAAGTCAAATTCTCTAAATTGCATTTCGGTACTAGCATAGCCTGACGTGGATATTTCATATGACATCATATATGTGTCCCATTAACGTCTTACAAAGATCCCGAAACTTTTATGCTACAAACAATAACGAGGTGTTTTTGACAATCCATTCAGTTATGGCTAATAGTCTAATCGTGTTAAATATGAAGAGGTTTACTAGGTATAATTTACTTTCACAACGGGATCAACTACGATCAATTCCTTGTTAAACAGACCTATCCTGCCTTTCTTTTTGTTAAATCTTGGGACGTTTAGATGAAGACAACGAACCAATTAAAAGTCCTAACAAACGTGAATTCACATTATAGGAGAAATTGATTTAGCGTATTTCTCAAATACAATATATACATTTAGAACAGTGACTGGATAACAATTATACTGGAAGCAGTTAGTCTTGTTTAGCCTTCCGACATTCGTAAAACCTCGAAATCGGCAGAATAGGAATCTTTTACAAATACATTTTTGTGGAATTTTTCAGTAACAAGAAAATACAGAAGAGGGTATGCAGCATTACGTCAACTTTGACTTACCTAATCTCTGATGGAAGAGGTAAACATGGTATCAGATTACATTATTCAATATTATTTATTTTGTCTAATTTAACACTAAGTACAATTAAATCGATTACATTTGATAGATGTCATAATATAAAGATTTGTAGTAGTTGTTGTTGTTTATGTTGTTGTGATGGTTGTGGTAAGAATGAACTTATAGTAGAAGTAATGGTCGTTATTGTTGCTGTGGATATATTGAGGATAGTAATAGTGGAAGTAGAGATGGTGAGTTAATTGTTATTATTAGTAGTAGTAGTAGAATTAATATTATCATCAAAGATAGTTACAGTTGTAATAATGGTAGTAGTGTTAGTTGTATTAGTCAAAGTATTAGTAGTATTTGTTGTTATTGTTATAGTTGTAGTAAAAGAAGTAGTTGTATTAGTAGTAGTACCTGTATTAGTAGTAGAAGTAGTAATAGTAATAGTACTTGTTGTAGAAGTAGTAGTAATAGTAGTAATATTAGTTGTTGTTGTTGTAGAAGTGGTTCTCGTTGTTATTATTGTAGCATTAGTATTATTATTAGTTGTATTATTATTATTATTAGTAGTAGTAGTAGTAGTTGCTGTTGTTGTTGTTTTAATCATAATAATATGTAACATCATAATACCCTAAATAATATGTCTATAAAAAAATCTATAAGCGATTTAAAAGATAATTATTTTGTATCTGTGAAAGCGACCTTGAACAGACGTGTTTTAGAACGGATTTTTCAAGACACGACACATTTCTAATATCTTCCGTCGGGACTGCAACACTAAACATACAATCATCATATGACTTGAACTGAGATACCTGTACCTGCAATAATATTTGACTGGATGACCTGAATGTTCGGGATGACTTCCTAATGGACACCAGTTCACACAGGTATTGAGGTGCCATATCATTAATAGATTAGATATTGTTGTTGTTGTCATTGTTGCAGTATTAGTAAAAGTAGTTGTAGTAGTAGTAGTATTTGTGGTAGTAGTAGTAGTAGTAATAGTAGTGGTGGTGGTGGTGGTGGTGGCTTGTTATAGTAGTAGTAGTAGTAGTAGTAGTAGTAGTACAATGGCACGGATGGTGCTACTAATAATACTAACGAAGGAATAGCAATCTAAATAGGTTGTTCATATTTATGCATGTTTATGGTATAACGAAGATGGAATGTGATAATGAGACATCATAATTGTGGATGATGTAGGAGTTTAAAACTAAATTAAAATCAAGTGTCTGAAAATTCATATAATTATACGGTTACCTTATGGAAGGGGGGGGGAAATACCGGCCCATTGAAGTGCCTGTGGTCTGAATATACCATTGCCCATTAAAGAGAAAAACATTATTTTTAATGATTATTCAATGAGTTGCATTATACCATCATATAAGGAAAATCGAAATTAAAGTGCTTCATTCACCATTTAAGCCCCTTAGCATGGTAAATATTTGTATAAATGCTCTCAACATATAATGGTATAAGCAAGCATTCATCAGGAATGCATAGCTTTACAATTTGATCTACAAAATCATAGGTATGTTCGGTACTTCATTGCAGGTGGTTTAAGAATGCTGTCGTTGAAAAAAGGTTCAGATTCACTATTGCAGTCAGATGCAATAGGCCTACCAGGTGGCATCTTATGGATTTTGGAAGCATATAGAACCGCCGAGGCCTTTGATTAATTGGTGGTAATAACAATAGCAATTGCTTATCTTTGATAACACCAGAATTTCTTAATCTATTGAATATTTCTGCAACCTTTACTGATCTTTGAGGAAATATAGGAGTTTTAATTGTTTTGTGGTGGCGAGATTATTTAGTTATCAATGACCTTCAGCTAGAATACCTTTTAATCCATTATCACTGTTGCTGAACTACTGTCTGTTTAAAAGATACTAAACTCTTATTTTTGCGGATATCTCTGAGGGCTAATGATTCCAACATATTTATATTATTCTTTTTCTTTCAGAATAGTTAAGCTTTTTATTTATGGTGTGAAGTTTGAAATACACTGAAGGAGATTTGGGTCTATTACTTTATCAATTGGGATCCAGTTGGATTTGGACACAAACGTCTTATTGTTTTTAAAATAGTTATTACACAACATTTAAATAAATATTTAATTTAAAGTTTTCTACCCAAGTTAAACACTGCATTTGTCATCGCAATTGTATCAGGGAAGGGAAGGGACAAATGGCAAACCACTATTTATTAAATTAATCTCCTTTTCCAAAATCATATAAGAAGAAAGATTAATTATATTACGATTATTGTTAGAACTTGGGTCAAAATGTTTAAATAACTTAACCAGTGACATAACAGGGGTCAAAATATTTAAATAACTTAACCAGTGACGTAACATAGCATTTGACGTGTCTTCACTCCATTCATTATTATGAATATCACTGGAAGAAGTCTAGAAGACCTTCACATCTAACTTAGGTATAATGTTGACTCTTTTATATTGAGTCATATATTTATTTATTCAATCTTTGTTTAAATGTTCTGCTTATGGAAGCAGAGAAGAATAATTAATTTCGGTTAAATATATCTTAATTGTTCTATAGTTTAAACCAACATTAAAAAAAATGAATTTAAGTACTTTCTTATTGACTCTTCTTCAGCATATCTGTGAAGTGGTGGAAGTAATTTTCTATTTGAATATCCTCCTTTGGGTATATTATTGCCCTCATGAAAGACAAATGTGGAAGATACGTTATATAAAACATTCATTGTCCCGCTATTTACACTACAGGAAGAAATATTTTTCGTTATTGTCTTTAATCGTTGTTAGGTAGAATGTAGTTTAAATGTCATTGTGGCAGGTACGATGTAGCACAAAGGTGTACTGTAAATTAAATATTATTATGGCACTTACGATGTAGAACAACGGTGTACTGTAGGTTAAATGTTAATGTGGGACGTGCGTTGTAGAAATCGTGGGTGGTTAATAACGTTAAATGATACTGACGTCTCCACTGGATTATGAAAAATAAAGGGGACGTTAAAGACCCCCCGAGGACGTAACACAGTCTGGCAGTGACCATTATCATATTTCGGCTCCATCTTTCCATACCACTCCAACATAGTGGATGTGCTGAATAAGCGACAGCCTGCGGATTCTCCCCGAAAACAAAGCAAAAGTACGTTGTAGAATAAAGGCGTACTGTAGATCAAATGTAATTGTGGCACGAATGATATATAACAAAGGTGTAGTGTAGATTAAATGTCATTAAATAACACTGTGGCATGTACGATGTAAAATAATGGTATAGTGTAAATTGTATAAGCACACACTATACAGTTTGGTTCTTAACATTAACTTACAAATTATGTAATTTAGTTGTTTTAGAAGAAGTACGATTATATTTTGTAATAATGACCTGTAGAGTTGTGAAACTGGACAAATCTATTTCCAGTCAATATTTAAGATATTGTTTTCTTCCTTTATACATTTGTATGCGTACAACCTTAAACGGGAACTTTGCTATATTTTCATATCAATAAATGACGTTTTTCTTTACACTATATTGTCAATCATTAAATAAAAGTTATTATCAACATCTTTATGTATAAAAACCGCTGCGTTCTAATATAGTTTTCGTGCATGGAAGACGGTCTGATTTTCTGCGGCAACTGAGCTTCGAAATTGGCGCCATTTATTTTCTCGACCTTAACTTAGCCCTGTGACGTCACCAGTGCTTAGCTCTGTTAATCATCTCGTATATCCTTGTATGTCTTAAGCAACAGAAAAACCATCAAAATGCTGACTTGTTGCGCACCAAACTGTCTGCTTACGGAGAAGCCAAATCCTGGATACTCCTTTTTCACGCTGCCATGAGATAATAAACTTAAATTGGATAGTTGGTTGAAGAAACTAAAATTATATCATCCCCCCGCAAGACAAGTTCGGATCTGTCAACATTTTGTTATGGTTACATAGATGGCCATCTTTGTACAGGATAAAAATAAATAAAACTAGGTCTATGTAGTTGGTTTCTCATTTAGGTAACATGGACACATTTGTATTTGCCATATTATATCCCTTAAAATATGTTTCCTTCGAAGAAAAAATAATTCCTAATGTTTGTACCACATAATGTTTGCACTTTAGTTATAATTATTGATACAAAATCACTTGGTGCCTAATGTGACTATTTAATTATCTGCCAACCAATTTAGCAAGATACATCTGAATTAAGTTGATTATTTTAAGCTACAAAATAACCTTTACCCAACAAATACTTCCTTCTTGAATCTTAATTGGGCTAAAAGCATTAACGTGTAACACGTACATGTTCATTTCAGAAGCTAGTGAAATATGTCTATTTCAAATAAGAAATTGTCTAATTACAGCCAATAAATGAATCAAACATTGCTATTGCATGGGTATCTAATTCATGAAAATTGGGGTGGGGTGGATTATATGGATAATGTATAAATATACAAGAAAATATTGCTTTGTTTTGTGCAACTTGCCCCAGTAGTAAGTTATTTATATGTATTAATTACCTATATTCAACCCCTAATTTTTACTCCTTTATCATATATGGTTGTAATTAGACAATTACATATGTATGAGATTGGTGCAGTTCAGCCCATCTTCATTGCTGTGTTTTCAACATTCATGTCATTGTATGTTTTTATTCATGGACCAAATTAGTTGTAATATTGATTGAACATTGAAGTGGAATTATTTGAATTGCCTTGAAATATACATATTAATCTTGTAACTTGTGAAAAACTAATGACTATAGAAGTTGAATGTTTTGTCAAAATAAATTCACTTTGTGAAGTATATGTAGATGCTTATTTTTTGTTTAAACCATATCTCATATTGACAAGGGTATATATTACCTAGCTGTCTCAATATCATTGACATGATACAGCTATGTATCAAATATTGTAATAAGAACAGAATTAAGTCATTTAATATATACATATATATATATATATATAATATATATATATATATATATATATATATATATATATATATATATATAAGGTGTGTAATGCCACAGAATCAGAATAAATATTTGAAATGTGAAAGTACTGAATATAAAAGATCTCAACTGTAAAATATTAACAGTTCATTTATCAGAATAAATAATTTCATGATATCCCTCATATACACCATCTTCTTCGGGGTATGTATTTCTTATTGATTGTTGAACCTATGATGGTATAGTAATTTTGTTTTTGGGGCCAGGTTTTCCATAAAATCAATAAGTGAACTGCCTGTATGATCTGTAAAGAATCAAACACGAATAAAGTGTTCTTTGGTGATGTGAATTTTGTCTTGGTTATTTAAATTCCAGAGTAGATTTAAAGTCTAGAATATATCTACAAATACAATGTCTGAAGTAACAAGATCTAAGCTGCATGTATATGTTTTGATAATTCACAATAAAATGTACATTCTATAGACGCTAGCTGTAGGCATTGAAACACATTGCTTGCACGAACACCATTCTGAAATGACAGCTGATAGCTCTGACTCGATGTTGATTGTTCTCAGTATTTATGAACTCTGTTTCTGTGTCACTCTTAGTACTTTCAGTAATTGATAAATCAGAATTATAATATACTGGTTCAAAATCATAAGGTGGAATATTTGAGGCTATGACCGGGTAATTATGACAATATACAAAGTAATCCAACACAAGAATCCGGTATGTTTACATGTTGGAACCATAACCAAAAGTCGGTACGCTAAGCACTGGTGACGTATCGCTCGCTGATATGCTTTCTCGTTGCTAAATGCAAAAATGCCAGTAGTAATCGGTAGGGAAACCCATACACTTTAAAACAGGCAGCATACATTGGCAATAACCAAACCTGAGCAAAGTAGCATAATGATTTACATCGCTCTTGATGTACCCGAAAATAACTATTTCTCTAGCAATAAATGCGAGATGCAGCATAATATTACGCCTAATGTATATTCAGCTTAACATAAACAATGTATGACAGTATTTCAAAAGTGCAAAGTTCACAAATTATATCATACTAAGTTGTATATAAATAATTAAAATACACGTATTCGGCTTTTAATCACTTTTATTCACAATCAAAAATTCTATATATAATCAAGTGGGGAAAAGAATACATCAAGATAGAGATACCTGTTTGACGATGAAGATACTTGTATCTAGTCTTTTGATTCAACAACACACATTTTATTTGTTTCTATCCACAACAAAAGTGTTAAACCTATTCCTAGATTATTAATTAAAAACAATCAGCACTCTTGTACTATAATGCATTTTATGAAATTGTTAAAGGAATATATTATTTTGAAAAACTAAATGAAAAATAATTTTAACACCCACTTAAGGTTGACACTTGGCGACATGCCCGCTGTGTTTCAGTTTCAAATGCCTGATACATATTAAATGATATTAAATTAATAACAAAGATTAAAATGTAAGGTTATTACAATGTATAACATTTAAAGAACGTCAAATCATTTGATCGGTGATTTAGCGACATATTAAAAACAATATATCAAAGATGTATTCCAGTTTAATTAACTAGCATGCTGATGGTTCGAATTGGTAAAGATACAGTGTGCAAATTGCACACATATCCTATGCATCATTGCGTATAGAACAGAGATGGTGTCAATGAACAGAACTCGCCTGGATGGCCGCCGGCACAGCGCTGTGTATGACCAATGATACATCTAAAGTCTGACACTTTATAATATTATTTAAATAATCATTAATATATGTGGCAATAATCTATCCGTATGTCTTAGATTTTCAAATATTATTATTTCGCATATATATTCCAGTTTGGATCTGTGTCTGAACTAAATTACTCATTGCATGAACACCAACTCAGAAAATAAACACTTTAGTAGGGGAGAAATTATCTTCTGTCGCATTAAGGTTTGTATGTTACAATCTTATGATTCTGTTGTTAATGACAATAGTATTTCTCATGTACAGCCTGCAATACATACTCCAACAAGTGGAATATAAAGTTAGCTCAAGAAGCATTAATTGCAATGGAATATGTTCTCTTTATTTAGATTGTGCTGAAGGAAAACATAAGAAACAAATGATAGATTTATTCAATAAAGCTATTAATTAGAAATTTTAATGTTATCATTACTAATAAAGTAAGGGACAAAATAAAGTTTCACACGAATAACTACCTTTTTGTAAGACCTACCTTTGGTCTCTTGATATTGGAATCAAATGCATTATAGGATGAAACACCCAACCCTGACTTGAAGAGATATACATATTACTTTGATTGTGTGTGTGCGTGCGTGCGTGCGTGCGTGCGTGCGTGCGTGCGTGCGTGCGTGCGTGCGTGCGTGTGTGTGTGAAGTTTATAATAACCCAAAACCATTGTTTGTCTGCATTAGAATACCTGATTTATCTAAACATGACCTCTTGTGTGTATATGGTAGGCTAAATGGGACGAGGTACCTCCAAAGGTAATAAGGCGAAGTCAAAGACAAAACAACCTTCAGATATGCCCACGCCGAGATTCGAACACGGGTGGTAGTGATATGTGGTCCAACACGCTACCGCTAGAGCACGGAGGCGCCCCCCCCCCTTTATATAGAGTAGTGTTTACTTTAATCAATACCTTTCTATGGTTTTGTTTCTAGCATAATGGTTAGTCAGCATGCAAAACAATTTTAAAAAAAAAAACATATTATAAACACGTCTTGATAATCTAAAGCTGTAGTTGTTTACGTCTGGGTCTCCTCTTCCACACAGTCCTCGCCATTTATATGATCAGACTGACCCTCATTATTTGATGACGTCATATTATCTGTTGGGCGTTTTACGATCAAGTAGTGTATAATGCCTCTCTCAACATTAGTTCTTCTTCTGAAATGAAAAGTATCTTACTTATTAGAATTGTGATCATCGTCACCATCATCATCATCATTACTACTATTATTAAGGAAAGTATTACGCTAATTCCTTACAACTATTATCGGTTAAATTATCGTATATGACCGTTGACTGGTCAAACCTTAAATAGAGACTGAGTTTCAAAAGAGACCAAAAGTCCCAAGTAAATTATCAAAATAAACAAGTATATTATTCTTCTGGGCGATAATATCTAATCGTAAGTAAATTCTAGCATACTACATAGGACTCAATTAATCATGCGAAGTTTACCATTACCATACGAACTGTTTAGATTTGAATTAATTCATTCCTATCTCAGTAAGTAATATTTGTTAATAGTTGGCGTAATTAAATTTGGCAAACTATTTTTATAGAGACATATTGCAACCAGGTACATACACCACTTAGAGCAAACATTAAACTGGATATTACAAATATGTTTTGGCCGAAAACACAAAAGAACTCAATCAAACAACTCTGTGAAAAAAATTGAAGATAAACAACTCACCGTTGTCTGATCACATATATCAAGATGACGACCAAGAACAATACCACACCAGTCCTAATGCCAATCACACAGTATACCAATTCTGTAAAACAAGTCCGATAAATAGAATGCTACAGACTAGCTACACATTAAAGACATGATGATGACAACAGAACTATTAATAATATAATTATTACCTTTATTTAGCTAAACATCATAAAAAGAAATGAGTGTCCATGACATGGTTTACGAATTTCTGCTTTACACGAACATCATTTTATCTTAATACAATTTAAAATTATACTCATTAACCTGTGTTTATATTTCTGTTATCCGTCCTTATCATATTTTTTTCAGTTGTGGCAGAAATAGTACCAAATATAAATGGTCTATCAGTAATATTTAAAAAACGTCTCCAAGATAGTGTAGAAGTAGTCTTTAATACAGGTCTCCAAAGTGGTCTCGAAGTAGTCTTTAATACAGGAGATTCTGTTGCTTTAAAGAATAAAACAAAATTAACAAATAAAATGCAGATTATCTCTTAAATTTAAGGGCTAATGTAGATGATATAAACGATGTGACAAGACTTAAATATTGTTCTCTTGCTTTGATCAAAAGCCTCAAAGGTGTTGAAGACATAACCTGAACATAACCTGAACATAATTAGCCACAAAATCAAAAGGAAATATTTATAATCCGAAATAATCAAGGAATATCATTTAGAATGAGTGTGTGTGTGTGTGTATGTATGTGTATATATATATATGCGCGCGTATTTTAGTGTGAGTGAGTGAGTGAGTGAGTGAGTGAGTGAGTGAGTGAGTGAGTGAGTGAGTGAGTGAGTGAGTGAGTGAGTGAGTGAGTGAGTGAGTGAGTGAGTGAGTGAGTGAGTGAGTGAGTGAGTGAGTGAGTGAGTGAGTGAGGTGAGTGAGTGGGTGAGTGAGTGAGTGAGTGAGTGAGTGAGTGAGTGAGTGAGTGAGTGAGTGGAGTGAGTGAGTGAGTGAGTGAGTGAGTGAGTGAGTGAGTGAGTGAGTGAGTGAGTGAGTGAGTGAGTGAGTGAGTGAGTGAGTGAGTGAGTGAGTGAGTGAGTGAGTGAGTGAGGAGTGAGGAGTGAGTAGTGAGTGAGTGGAGTGAGGAGGAGTGAGGAGTGAGTGAGTGAGTGAGGAGTGAGTGAGTGAGTGAGTGAGTGAGTGAGTGATGATGAGTGGGAGTGAGTGAGTGAGTGAGAGTGAGTGAGGAGTGAGTGAGTGAGGAGTGAGTGAGTGAGTGAGTGAGGAGTGAGTGAGTGAGAGTAGTAGTAGTGAGTGAGGATGAGGAGTGAGGAGTGAGGAGGAGGAGTGAGGAGGGAGGAGGGAGGAGGAGTGAGTAGTGAGTAGTGAGTGAGTGAGTGAGTGAGTGAGTGAGTGAGTGAGTGAGTGAGTGAGTGAGTGAGTGAGTGAGTGAGTGAGTGAGTGAGTGAGTGAGTGAGTGAGTGAGTGAGTGAGTGAGTGAGTGAGTGAGTGAGTGAGTGAGTGAGTGAGTGAGTGAGTGAGAGTGAGTGAGTGAGTGAGTGAGTGATGAGGACGGAGTGAGTGAGTGAGTGAGTGAGTGAGTGAGAGTGAGTGAGTGAGTGAGTGAGTGAGTGAGTGAGTGAGTGAGTGAGTGAGTGAGTGAGTGTTTTAACTGTGTATAATAAGGCACAGAGATTCTCTGGAAGTTTCTTCAGGGGACTGAATCCAGGGTGGCGACTTTTCTTGCTGAGACATGTATAATATCTCACCAGTGTGTGTGTGTTTTAGCTGTGTATAATAAGGCACAGGCACAGAGAATCTCGAACCGTGAATTCAAACTCTGGACGTTTCTTCAGGGGACTGAATCCAGAGTGGGCTTTTTTTTCTGAGACAT
>JAODUP010001686.1:0-30000 GCA_025642065.1 Paralvinella palmiformis
GTGTTATTATGTTCCTTACTACGTCCGTGTCCAGGCTGGCTTAACTGAAGTAAGTTAAAGATTTCCAAATAAAGATCTGTATGAAGGAAAACACGAAAACATTATCAGAGTATTCTAAAACACATAATTAAAACTAAACACACCATTCACAAAACAAATGTTATTTGTAATATAAAAAATGGATTTAATAAAAACTACACATTTGTATTGATAATTAAATATTATGTCCCTAAATCTTCAACGACACATATTTGGAATATTAGAGTATTAAAAGATAAGCTTATTTGTCTCATCAATTATTTATCTTGTAAGATTACTAAACGTTTATCTCACATTATTATCTCTACTGTATTAAAACGATTTTCAGTTCATATACACTCGGATACACTCAGCAACATTTATATTTTATGTTTCAGAAATATAACACGAAGAAATAATATTTAGAAGAAAGAACAACGAAATTGGAATGTTGATTCTAACAGATAATTGATGATTATTTAATTTCTTGATGATCTCTTTTTCTTATGGTATTTATCATACAATTCTAGCAAAGTAATAGATAGTTAGCGAGGTATTGTTGGTGACTACATATTGAGGTGACTGTTCGTGTTCAGTGTAAAGCTGAACTATGTCTATTATAAGCTCTCTGTGTCGTTTGAAGAAACTGGTCTATCGCATGGAAAAGTGGAAGAAAAATAAATAATGGATTACCCTTCCCTCAGATTTAAAGACAAACTTACTCAATTATCATTATGATGGTCTTAAGGTAGCGTATGTGTATTACATCATATAAACGCCAACTAAAGTTGTTGTGGAATGTTATTAGATGTCATCACTGTCAAATCTCTTATATCAACATAAATATTAATGATCCAATATGGTTATTGAAATCTAATTACAAGTGAATAATTCGAAAGAATTGACTCCAAACTTAGGAGTGTATAACAATCATAATTAAATACTCTAACATTACCATTGTGATTCGTGTCAGAGAGTATCAATATTAATATCATAAATTGTCTGTTCTTCTGTCTCTACTTCTTTCTGTTTCTCTCTTCTTCTAATACATTGAGATATAATTACTTTATCTGTGACCATATGAATGATACAATTACATAATCTAATTAAAATAACGTTTATTGTCCTCTGATCTGTAGTTATGAGCCAACATAGTTTTGATAATATAATTATGAATGTTTTATTGTTAAGAAATCTAGATATTTAGCCAGATAACGTTAGTCTAAATGTTTTCTATGAAAGATTGTTTGGAAGTTAAATATTGTTTCACGAATATGTTGATATATAGGAATAATATATACTGTGTTCGTTGCTTTTGCACAAATACAATGAGTATCACTGTATAGCGCAGTTAGTTAGAGCGTAGGACTCGTAGCCCAACGGTCGCGGGTTCGATGCTCCGTGAGCTGCAATGCTGTCATGTGAGTACCTGACAGGACGCTATGGCGATGTGTTTGAGTAACGCCTTGAGCCTATAATGGCAGCATGCGTTGTATACTCCCTTGGAAGTTGAGATATGTGCCTTGTGGAAACAGGTTTGAGTCAGGGATAATAATATTATAAAGCGCCTTAGAGTAGCTTCTAACTGAATAGAGCGCTATATAAATATCACATATTATTATATATTATTACTATCATATACTAATATCAGGTAGAAAATGGATTATGTTCGCCTTTGGTTTCATGAACTAATAAATTTCTCTTTGGATAACTTAATAAATATGCTAAATGGATAACATAAATCACACAGAAAGGAATATACTGCAAATAACTGGTAGCCCCCAAAGTTAATTGTGTATTATCAATACACAATTAGATTATGTAATTGTATCATTCATATGGTCACAGATAAAGTAATTATATCTCAATGTATTAGAAGAAGAGAGAAACAGAAAGAAGTAGAGACAGAAGAACAGACAATTTATGATATTAATATTGATACTCTCTGACACGAATCACAATGGTAATGTTAGAGTATTTAATTATGATTGTTATACACTCCTAAGTTTGGAGTCAATTCTTTCGAATTATTCACTTGTAATTAGATTTCAATAACCATATTGGATCATTAATATTTATGTTGATATAAGAGATTTGACAGTGATGACATCTAATAACATTCCACAACAACTTTAGTTGGCGTTTATATGATGTAATACACATACGCTACCTTAAGACCATCATAATGATAATTGAGTAAGTTTGTCTTTAAATCTGAGGGAAGGGTAATCCATTATTTATTTTTCTTCCACTTTTCCATGCGATAGACCAGTTTCTTCAAACGACACAGAGAGCTTATAATAGACATAGTTCAGCTTTACACTGAACACGAACAGTCACCTCAATATGTAGTCACCAACAATACCTCGCTAACTATCTATTACTTTGCTAGAATTGTATGATAAATACCATAAGAAAAAGAGATCATCAAGAAATTAAATAATCATCAATTATCTGTTAGAATCAACATTCCAATTTCGTTGTTCTTTCTTCTAAATATTATTTCTTCGTGTTATATTTCTGAAACATAAAATATAAATGTTGCTGAGTGTATCCGAGTGTATATGAACTGAAAATCGTTTTAATACAGTAGAGATAATAATGTGAGATAAACGTTTAGTAATCTTACAAGATAAATAATTGATGAGACAAATAAGCTTATCTTTTAATACTCTAATATTCCAAATATGTGTCGTTGAAGATTTAGGGACATAATATTTAATTATCAATACAAATGTGTAGTTTTTATTAAATCCATTTTTTATATTACAAATAACATTTGTTTTGTGAATGGTGTGTTTAGTTTTAATTATGTGTTTTAGAATACTCTGATAATGTTTTCGTGTTTTCCTTCATACAGATCTTTATTTGGAAATCTTTAACTTACTTCAGTTAAGCCAGCCTGGACACGGACGTAGTAAGGAACATAATAACACGGCCGTATATATATATATATATATATATATATATATATATATATATATAACAAATGAAGCGTTTACTTGCAGTAAGAATAATCAATCCCTTAGAGAAAATTGCTGAATTCTAGTAAAACTGTTCAATAAAACAATTAACGAGCTCGTCTTTCAAAGCAATACATGTTCCAACACTAAACAGTTATCGTGTCATTATATTAAGATGATAAAATATGATTTTAGTTTAAATTAAAACACAATGATTATCTTTAGAGAGACTATTGTCTAACCATAATAATTCTTCTAACTGATTGGGGAATAGAAAGTTAAGGTAAACAACAATAAACATACTACTAAGATATCATTATCTTTGATAACAAAGTTATATCACACAATTCACGTCAGGATCATCATAATATTATAAAAAGGGTCGTTGAGGGTGTTTGCTCGATTTTGTACGCGCATAGAATATTGAATCATTATAATAATCATGAAAACACGAACAGGTTAATCAGATGTAGAAAAACTCCCATAATTTATTCTGTTGTGACGTTTCAATTAAGACTTGGGCAATGAAACGAGTAATTGGTGTGCACCAACGAAATATTTTTGGAACTGTCTATTTAAATTAAGGTTGTGGTTACTTATTGGATATATCAGTCTCAGCTGATGTAGTATTAACAAAATATCTCTAATATTAACTAAACGCTCATTTTGGCAACTAAATTAATAATTAAAAACTCTCTAGTTCATTAGTAACTACCTGTGTATGATATGAAATACTTATAATGAGTGCCAGCTTGAATTGCATCTGTTAAGATGTTCATTATTTTTTCCCGTTTCCAGAGATACACAATAATAATTAAGTAGTTAGTTTAAATCACCGACTAATATAAATCTCTGTTTGCTGTGTATATATCAGCATTAACATACTTTCGTTCTTGTTGAAGATCCAATAATAATCGCATTAATCACCAATACAATATCAATATTATTACAAAACAAGATTTGTTGACGATATAATTCGAAAATAAATTAATCAATTCGTGGCAGATAATATCATTATCTCAAAAATAAATTAATTAATTCGCCAATTTATGATGTCTAATTTGATTCTAATAGGTTTTTGGTTCATCAATATAATGCACTTATACTCTCCATTTATGGAAACAAATTTATAGCGAGATTCTCTACTTCATAGGAAGTTTGGGCGATGGAGAGCCATTACTGTCTTAATAACATCTGTCATCCAAAGATCATTTTATCTAAATCTGATCGTTTTCTTTTAAAATGTGTGTGTGTGTGTATATGTGTGTGTGTGTGTGTGTGTGTGTGTGTGTCTGTGTTTTTTTTAAATCCTATGTTTTTTAGCTGTGTATAATAAGGCACAGACACAGATAATCTCGAACCGTGAATTCAAAGTGGCGACTTTTCTTGCTGAGACATGTGTAATTGACGTAAACAAAAGGCTTAAACCGGGAGGCAATGATAATCTATTATTGTAAATAAGATTTATCCAAACAAAAAAGAACACCATTTATTGTTTAAAGTTGACGAATATGATAATAATTTTTTTTTATTGTGTAATATATTAATTAAATACTATATAATAGATTCCGTAGATGACCATTTAGTCATGTTACTATATTTTTGCTTATGATGATGATGATGATGATAATAATAAAAATAAAAATACTACTACTACTACTACTACTACTACTACTACTATATAATAATAATAATAACAATAAATTTAGAAGTCTGTCAAATCGAAACACTGTATTTGTATATGTTTGAATTAGCTCATTCAGTTATTTTTATATGTTTAACCAGTCTTCGTTTAATATTACGTACATTGAAGTAACGATTTGTCAATTAGCATGACGTACCTTTATTTGCTGTCTAAGTATCCAGATAAAACAATCTAATTAGCCTTGAACCTAAGACAATAAATGCACTTATCTCAAGAAGTAAACACCTTGAAAAGAAGGAAACCGTAAATTAAGGCTTTTATTGTAAAACACAATTAATTCCTATATTGAAATGTATTAAGAACGATTTCATTCGCATAACAAGCCACAAGCAAATACTCACCACATATTTGTTTCTGGTACTTAGCAATCATGGAGTCCATAGAATGTCTAACCAACAGTCAATATTGATCCAAACACCAGACAGAGACATATTGTGTTAGTTCTGTCTTTAGAGAGCTCTGTTCCTTTTATTGACAAGTGTCTTCCACACAACAATGTCATCATTACAGCGACACTAAAGGGGTTGACCATTGCCACAGTTTATTTGTTATGTTATTTTGTTCTCAGCTCGTCGCGTTAACTTCTGACAAAATAGGAATATAATTATAAAATATATTTTGCGTAATCCAAGTGCAGCGCCAATAACGCGTGGATGATTCGTATTATGTTATTATCCACGTACACGACAGAAAGCCATAAACTACATAACATAGCCACTAATTATGTTATTTCATAAGAAGAATAGTTATGCCTCCTCCGTTATAGCACATATATTCCTAAGTACGTAATTGGAGACATATACCTAAACACACGCACAATGGCTTTATTTCCACTACTCCACAAATCTCGAAATAATCACAGTGATTTTCATTATCTTAATACGGTAATGAAGTTCAACAGTTTCATCAAATTATTGCAGTCTTACTATTTGTTAGAATTCGTAAATAAATTGTTTATGCTGCTAACTGAATGTAAACATTGTTCCTGCATCAATAGAATAAGCTGAGAAACAAAAACAACTTTGATCAAACATAAAAGAAATTAGCAATCGAATAGAAAACAAATATGACAACTGTGTCAAATGATTTTGTAACACAAAATAATTGTGGGAACGATGAATAAACGAGTTGATTTTCTAAAGCAATTTATTTAAGTAAAATACACACACACACACACACACACACACACACACAAAGCAGTAGTGGTATTATAAAGAGATACCCGGAACTACAGATTACAAGATATTTAATTATATTATAATATTACTGTAACTTTATCTATGATTATTTGTACACCTAATAAGGTAAAATATCTCGTCTTAGAAAATTAATACTACCCATAAGGGGATTGGGTAATTAAATATTACACATAGTATTTCTTACAATTTTTATACAATTAATATTTAAACGTTTAAGGTAGAGAGAGCATAAGCCATAAGCATAAGCCAAATTGGGAAAATTATAATAGAAATTAGAAAATGGTTTGTACGTGAACTTAGCTATTTTTAACACCAAATACCGGATGCTATCAATATAATATTAATTAAATAACACATATAACAATAGTAATATTTCATAACACGAAATCAGCTCTGTTTAAACTTGAAAGTGGATGTTCGTGTAACAAATTAGACTAATTTCAAACATGTTTTGGTTATTTATTATTCAACTACAATCATCTAAACTTTCAAGCCAGTTAACCATCTAATGGGATTCTTAACATTATCAACAAAAATATAACAGTCAGGGTAGATTTAGGCGGGAAAGAAGTAATGCGTAGCCTCAGTGGTAAAGACGTGTAAAGAATATATTCAGTATGAAGACCCATCAAGGTCTCTCAACAGTTCATTAACATTTTGATGTATGCTGACATAAAATATAGATGACGGAATGCAGCCAGCTTTGTAATTAGTCATCTTTATTCTAAATGGATTGAGGTGTTCATAGGAAGATGATTTAACAAAATTATGGGTAAGATATATGAGCTGATATAGTTTGTATGTCTTTGTAACATAAATAAGGGAATATGAAATAGATATAGTACGTACTATCTTCAAATAATATCATTTCTTCCTTCTTTATTGTCATTGTAAGTGAGGTATTAAGAATTGCAAGTGCTGAAAGAGGGAATCAAACAGCGAGTCAGTGAGTAAGAAAGCGAGTGAATGAGTGAGTGAATGAGTGGTTATTTAACATCGACACCGGTACATATTTAATGCAATACTCCAATCACTATATTAATATAATTGTATTTTATATAACGTTTTAATCAGGTTGAGTTTCTCTAAGGCAGATATATACTTAAATCCTAATTAAAGCATTTTCTAGTTGACATGGTACACACACATTTTAAACATAAATACACAGGTATGATAAATAAATAAATTTTAATAAGTGGGTTTTAAGAACTTTAAAATTATTTCTTTGCTTCTTTACAACTTTAAATTTAGAATATATATATATATATATATATATATATATATATATATATATATATATATACATATATATACATATATATACGATATTTCGTTCTAGTCCAGTAATAATCCATTGTGCGGTATTGCTACTTTGTTTTTATTTTAGTTTAATCGCTTTAGTGAGTCCATACTGTGTTAGTGTACATTCTCTTTGTTATGAACAAACTGTAATGTTTGTTAACACGCTGAGGGTATATAAAAGGCTTCGATTTTCACTTAGGTTAGAGAAGAACTTCGACGCCAGACCAGTCGCACGTGTATTGATACATGGTTCATATAGGTAGGATTTATTCAGTTATTCGAACCCAGAATAAAGCTGAGGTCAGCATCTGAGGTGTCGAAATGTTTTATATACAGGTTTCTTTTGGACCACAGAAAATTACTGTTGAATGTAAACTGTGGTGTCAAAATAGTTTATGCTATGTATGTAGCAAGTCACCATTGAACCACACGCACGTGTTGTTTGTGGCGAGCTGTGGTATCAAATGTTATGTTTTTTCGTGCTTCCGCTTTTTGTACGTAGCCTGCATGTAGCCGCTTTCCTGTGGGCGTGACATATTTGTCGCGTACGAAAAGCGAATTAGCTGGTTCCCACAGGCTGATGAGTAGACCAGACACATGCTTAGGTATACGCACACATTTATCAATATGTGCAGGTATGGAACATTTTCTTTTTATAGTAATGAATGTATAGTTGTATTTAGATTTATGGACACACACGCACACACGACACACACACACACACACACACACACACACACACACACACACACACACACACACACACACAATATATATATATATATATATATATATATATATATATATATATATATATATATATATATATACACATACATACACATATCCACAAACACACACAAGCGGAGAAAGAGCGAAATCGATAGATATATAGTTAGTCAGATAGATAGATAGATGGAGAGAGATCATGAGTGAGTACTTGTTGAATATTAAATTTAATGAAATATACATTAAGCTCCATAATATTATAATTCGATCGTATTCTATCTTATTTTAAACATGTACCTGCATACATGAAAAGTACCACTGATAAGTAGAACTACAACGAGTATATCTATTGTCATCGCATAATATTTAATATCTCTGAAATAAGTCTGCTCTGTTCCATTTATCTCTCCCACGAGCACATATCAGGATGTTGCTATATCTGGTGTCTGGGCTTGTATCTGATATCTAACATTATTACAGAGTTACTTATTGTGGTTCAGAAGATTACTAACAGCTAATCATCATTCTGATAAACCTAATTATGTGGGAAGATGATAAGACATAAACGTTTCGTGAATTACTCGTCCGAGGTAAGTATCAATAAGACATCAGAATTTCTTTCTCAACCATTCCTCTAAATTCTACCTGAATATGTCCTAACTCAGTCGTGTAGAATCAGATAGACCTATCACTTCATTCCCAATTGTAGAGTATAAACAGGAAGAAGATGGTAAGTTCTGGTATTATCAGGGTTCATGGTAACGTTAATTGTGAAGGTCAACAAAAAGTGACACTTAACTAGTCACTGATATGAAGGAAGTGTTTAAATATAAAATCTTTTCACACAGAATATTGCTTTAAATGACAGAATAAAATCATTTCTTGAAGTAACTCTTTCAACGTTCCGTCATCAAAGTGTTAAAGATGGTGGAATTATTATCAGTTAGACTATATTTAACTTTTTATTGCCACATTATTATTTGTTGTATACTTGATTCCCTAATTTAACATGTTAACAAGTTTAATTAATTAAATAATTAACATATTTTGTAATATTTATTATATACCATATTCAACACAGTTGCATACTATGCTTATTACTGTATATATACTGACTACATCGATGTAAACAATATTATAATAACTCTTCTAAATTACACATTGTCTATCCTATCTTTGTTGTTAAAATATATCTTAGTTGTACGCGTTTATTTATCATGTATTGTCATAAAATGTGGTCAAATTATACACTAAGCAGCCTTGTTCAACCTCTTAATCATGGTACAGATATCTCTTCCTGATCCTAAATGAGATCCTGAATTCGATTTTCTAAAGCTAATTCTCCAGTGTCAGCAACATATAACAAGATTTTATAGCAAACGTTGTATTTGGATATATTGTAATCGGTACAGTATTAGAATATTTTGTTAATTAGAATATTTAGCAAGTTATTAACATTTAATGATCTCACAGTTTATATTCAATTACTTCAGCGGACCTTTATTTTAAAGAGAGACGTTTGTTTCTGAAACTTAGTCTAATAATATGTTCTAATTAATCATATAACACCAATACCATCTATTAATTAAAGGTTTATGCTATACTTCAGTAATATAAACCATGTTGTGTTAGAAAAGTTCGTTTATAATCAACTATTGATCAGTTGTGTCGTGACTGTTTGTTTTTTCTGTAATATAAATGATACCACATACAGAAAAAAACTAATTTAATAAAAATGCACGATATTTTTATTTCTCTCATTAACTTCTTTAATTAACTTCCGAGACCTTTGAACCAACAGTCAATATTGATCTATATGGAGAACGGAAAATTATGTGTCAGTCTCCGGAGTGTTCTAATCCTTTCATTGGCTGGTGACTTTAATACAAAAACAAAACATCCCGTCCATTCCATTGCCTTTCTTTGATATATAAGGAAAGAAGTAATTAATTATGTACCTTTATCCCAGCGCTTTGTTTTCCCTACAGCCCACATGAAATAATTGGCAAATAATATTTATATATTGATACCACAGCATTAAAAATGCAAATGTATGAAAAATACTATATTAGTAAATCTTCATATTAACGTTCCACTACTAACAGCAAACTAACTTAACTCTATACTATGCTACGTCATTACATAAACAGGTTGTTATATTTCTTTCTAACATCAATCTAAAATCAATTTAGAATATCTTTCAGGTGGACATATAATTTTAAATAGATTATTACTTTATTAAGTTTATATTTTATATCATGTTAGTAAACGCATTGCCATTTATTAATGTATAAAGGTTTGACTAGTAAGGTGTGTAATACAGTATTAACTACACAACATTCGTCTGTGGGTTTCAATTGACTCAATCTTAGAAATGACGTTATTTTAGAAAGAAAAGTCAAAATTTGTAAACACTAAATATCAAGAGGACATTTTTACATGACAATATTTATTTCATCAGATTAACATATCACCATCAGGAGCTTCATCATAACGACGACTCAATCATCACATCACAAACATTTGTGGCCATAGACCGTAACAGCTAAATAAATTTAATTTAACTAGCTGTTGTAATTACACACAGCATAAATATAGAATTCCGTTAATAATAGCGAAATATAAGACTCTAGACAGATAACACCGAATCGAAAAAATATACAACAGAGTTATACACTAAGATGACAATTACCTGGGATGATGGATTAAGACAATCACATAATGTAAAATTTAGACAGGTTAAAAAACATATGCTAGGGTGGATTATGAGGTTATCAGGTAAAGCTATCCAAAACATAAACGATGAGTCTAGATAAAGACTTAAACATAGACAATTGAGGTGAGGAGACAGTAGGTTAGAAAATGGCTAAGATGATAGCTGATGGATAGTAAGGTATAACATGGTCCATGGACAAACAATGTGATGGAAATAATAAAAGTACGGGATATTTCATCTGACAGACAGGTAAAAGGATAAACCGCGTTACAGACAACAACAACAACAACAAAAACAACAACAAAAACAACAACACTAAGAAAAACAACAATAATAATTACTATTATATAAGTGGTGACGATGTACAACGATACATATTAAAATACAATAACATATTTTGAATGATAATAATTATTTATTCTATAAAGCAACCTTAAACAGGTGGGTGATTTTTATAAACATTTCAAGAGAAGATATATTGTTTCATAAAGTTGTAGCTGGAACACTAAATACACAACCATGCCTATGAGTTAATCCGAGACACGGGTATTTGAAATAGTATCTGATGCGGCTAAACTTTCTAATGGATTCAGGTACCATATCTTTGATTAACTGATGCGTTTTAGTCAGATACGTTATCTGACAGATAGCCAATATATCCTTTAAACAATTCAGGTGATATATGTTTCATAATATGAACTCGCTGAAGGCTATATATGTTATAATCAGATATACGATATAACTGTAGGCATAATAATTATTACAATATGATAAGTGTTTCTTCCGAGGCGATAGACAAAGTGGAAGAATAACTTAACGACATCCCAGGTGAAAAGATGCTGAAACCTATAGTCAAATATTTTATGTTTGAGATTGGTAGATATTATCCGAACATTGCGGACCAAAAGATAACCCTTTGAAGGTAACAGTCCTAAATTAATTACATAGCTATTTAATAATCTCGATTTTAACATTAGTTACATAGATATAACAATAATAAAAAAAAAAAATAATAATAATAATAATAATAATAATGCTTATTTAATAAAGCGCCTTTACTAGCATGAGTCATTCAAAGGCACTGTACTAATAATATATAATATCATAACGAAATTGGTATAACTATTTCAATGTATGTAATAAATTAGCGTAAATTGTATCTTCATCCATCTTTAAATGGTCTATCTTACTTTAGAAGCATGTTTCAAATATTTGGCCTAACTCCTTATATGGTAATATGGGGCAACCGTACCCCTTTAAGCGACGCGTCATCAGTGAAAATCAGAAATAAGCATAACTTTGCTATGTATCAACCTATAATAACAACCTTAGTGTCTTCATTCATGTTTTCAACCTTTACCTTTCATTTAAGAGCATTTAAAGAAAGATAGGGTGGTTATATGTGATCGAAATTGGCGTAGCCCTACCCCGGGGCCCAACAGCCTTTCTACCAATAATTGGCAAATAACAATGTTTAAGAAGGACAAAGTAATATTTTTAAACACACATTACATGTCTCTACTAATGTTTTCTATTTCATACGACAAATAGTTGTCCTCTGTCTCATATCAGTTTGCACATACACCCTTGCTCTCACTACATGCCACTCTGCACTCCAAACCAGTACTGGAACATCCACTTTGCAAGTGCACCTCACCAGCTTAATGAAATACTCGGGTGCAGCCTCCAGGTTTGAATGAACTGGTACCATTCCACTATCAGTCATCTTCCAGCCCCAATTTCTGTCCTTTCCATTATTGAACATGATGGAAGACACGGAACTGTGATATTGTGCGGATGCTGAGGTAGGTGGAATAATCTTAGGGCGAACAGTAGCTTTGTAAGTTGAAACCTTTTCCTAAAATCTTGAAAATCGGAGCGAATCGAGAGTATCGGTTGATTTGCCTTTGTAGAGAAACCAAACCCCTTTCTCCTGTGGTACATATTTCAGCTGGAGTTGACTTCGGATGATTTCCCAACATCCGAACAGCCTCGATGTCGTAACACAACTCATAATTAAATAAGCAAAAAGGAGATGTTCACTAATACTTTCGCCAAGGAAGTAGTGAACCTTTCTTGACTTCTGGCATCAAGTACAAATAGCATAATGCCGACATTTTGTGATAAACACGTAACAGGACCAATAAGTTTGTGTCATCACCAACTAGCACAGTGTCCATGTCATTATAAGTGTTTTGTTGGGACAGTTAGAGTAATTTAAATCATATTATTTGGCTATCTGTTATTCCCCTTTTCACCTCTTAACAGTTTACTAACAATGTAAAGAATGTACACAACCTTTCTGTATTTAATATATTTCATATCCTAATTGTTCATTTAAAATCATAACCTTGTTCATTTACAATAATAACCTTGGTTCTGTTAACTTAAATAAAAACAAATGTTTTTGACTGATGCCAAATTCATTATAATTGTTATTTTATAAAACAAAAAGAACGAAAAATTAAAAATGGTATTATGATTGATACTATAACCTGTATTTTACAACAAATCGGGTAAACTCATACATAAAAAGAAATTATTTTGCGTCATACAAATATTGTATACTTTTGTATAATATGGAATATTTACATTCTATAACAACTACTATAAGACATTAAGGGATATATCATAGTTGATTTGACTTTAAGCCTCCGATTAATTACTATATAATATTCAATTTATAATTGTAGGATGTTTATGTTATATTTTAATGTTGACAGTTGAAGTACTTGGAAACAATAAGTTGGTAATACCGATACACATGACAAAGTTGAACGATGTCCATTTTACTAAGATCTGTGATATGATGAGACTTATGTATGTCTTCTGATTTTATTGTTTAAATAAATTACATTAATCTGTGTGCTTTTTCTTCATTGGATAATAAATAACTCACCTAAAGACATATGGAGTAACTCTAATAATTCTAGATACTCATCATGCATATATAATTAGCATAAATAGTTTTGATGTACATCATATATATCTTTGTTATAATACAACTTCATGTTCTACATACACGTATATCTGCCATAGACGTGACCAGCACAATGTGTGCCATCTATACATAAGCCACACAACTTGTATCTTATTTGCTATTTTATATATATATATATATATATATATATATATATATATATATATATATATATATATATATATATATATATATACAATACTACCCATCAGCCATATGTCTCAGGTAATAATGTTACAGCATGACAATGTAGAGAAACATTGTTAGTACACTATATTATAGTAAATACAATATTTTGTTATAGTCCGTACATATGAAGTATAGATGTGGCAATTATGATATGGGATAATTGAAGTGAAGGAAAGAGTTTTACATAATAATTAGAGGTCATTTTCAAGCAAGAAAAGATTAACTCTGTACTATGTAATTAGACAAGGATACGACAATGACAGTCACCGCTTATTAGTTTTATATATGGATGAATTTGGGAAACTAGTATATTTACAACAGTAATTAAATAGTCTCTGATGATGATATTACACTTTGATGATGACACTTCCCCTGGTTTTCATCATACACAAAATTAAATCTATCTATCATATCTGTTAACTCTGTTTTAATTTATTACAGTTCAGTTACACTTTCATTATCATCTGTACCAGCAATGTCGTTCATAAAATAATCATGTTAGACATTTATCATAAAGTATATAAGAAAGATAGATAAATTGTCGAATGATGGACAAGGTGGAAGTTGAATAATGTTTATGTCAACAGATAAATGTAGTCTAGTGAGTGGTTTATATTTTATATTTTGACAGTATCTGTTATTATTGGTCCTTTTTTGGTACACGTATGATAATTTGAGAGATTGTTAATCACGTGTTACTCTTCTTTATGTTCGTTAAAAAAGTATTGTCATGCAGTAGAATGTCGACATTTTTACTATATTAGTATGAAATGTGAGCAAAAAAATTACATCAAATAGAAAATGAAACTATGAATATATTTTTGTTTTATGAACAATACCTATTTCATGATACTATTTCCTTCTTGTTATTTTTACTGACCTATTTACTACTTTCTCTTTATTACGTCATCAATCTAAGATATCTTTTTGTATTATATGACTTGTATTGTGATTACTTCATTAGCATGTCATTAAATCCCGTCAATGTCAAATGTTGTTATCATAATTAATAAAAATGTTAAATAATGTCGTCATTATAATATAAAGTAATTCGGTTTGTTCTGGATAATCCCTAATCACAAAATTGAATCGGGGAAAAAAACGGGACGAAATCTAGGATAATTATCATAATATTACCATTTACTGTGGTGAGAGATATCAAAGATGGCGATAATGGCGAATGTGAATATAACTATCTGCCTGTCCGTCCATCCTTCTCTCCGTGCTTGTATTGTGTGATCATATAATTATGATCTTCTGGATCCAAAAACGTTGGCGAGTTAGAATAGACTAAGATTGTTATATTCTTCAGTCGATGTTGATTCAGATATTTAATGGAGAATATCGTTTAAATAATCGAAATATATTATTTAGACCGGAAACGGTGCAGTAACTAGTTGTACATTTATAACTTACTAAAACATAATGATAAGTTTATTTATCCAAAAGTATTTTTAACCTAGAATTTAATTTAATCTATTTTAGTTGTAATAAATATGGCTGTTTAAAGTGCTTGAATAGCTTTAAATCTAGGTGTTCACCACTCATCAACTTTTAAATGATGCATAGTTACCCCATTACTGTTTCGTTATCTTTATGTAAAAAACTTTAATTTAGATTTTCTTATTGAAGATCTACATAAGACAGGCTCTTATAATGAGAAAGAACTGTTTATTGTTTGGTCATAATTGATAATTGATTCATATTTCGGTAATATTCTAATTAAATGTATCATTTTTATATTTTTATTTCTATCTGATGTGTTTTCTAATTCTAATAAGTGTAAGTGATTTGTATCATTTAACTAACCTACCTGAAGGCATCTTTCTCATTTTAATTATGGTAAAGGAGTTTCCTAAATATAATATATTAGTACTGTCATACATCTTTCAACTCCACAACTCATTAAACTCCATTATGGTTTATCCTTATTTTCTGAACACAAAGTATAATAAATTCATTATGATATACCGCACATACCTTAGATTATCCCGATCTATTCGTCATTGATATATGGCGATTATCTTCTTAATGTAGCTAACACTAAACTCTCCAAACATAAATTATTGAAATATTATACTACTTACATAGTGTATTGTTGATGCCTGTTGACATGGAATAAAATATAAGCTAAATAACGTTGTTCTCCAAGTGTGATATCTGACTATGAGTTCGTCTTTGCTTGCTCGTATTATATCACATAGCTAATAATTAATTGCACCATATATTATTACACTAGCTGAATAATTACATAATTCAAAAATAAAACATATCCATATATCATACTTTCCGAATGATGTACGTCTATAACTAACATTTCAATATTCTGGAAATCTCGATATTAAATAAATATTATACTGAAACTAAGTTACTGTAAAAGTTACAATTTTGAACAAAGACATAGACTTACTTCGGAATCTTAAACTTATCTGCATAGTTTTGGTGTACGTTTAATGACAAACATCAGCAATTAACTTATTTCTAGGAAAATATATTAATATGAAATACATGGAAATTGAAATGATTCCATTTAATAGTAGCAATTATCAATACAATTCTCATTTCCCAAAGAATTTCCTTTCACTTATATTTAAAATGCGAGGAATGTAATTAATTCTGGATAAAACAGGTCTTTGTATGAATTCTGATCATCGTTAATCTCCGGATTACTAATTTAAAATGTTGAATGAAAACAAAATCCAAACAATTGAAATTAGCATCAAGGATATATATATATGTAATATCAGTATATTACTTTTATTGATCATTCATGAAATTACTGTATTTTGATATTTTCTCCTTTATTTCTGCTTAAATTCTAAACCTCCAAAAAGTTGTTTCGGGTCGAAAATCTGCGGATTGAAATAATGTAATTTTCCGCAGTCCCAAATAAAATCTTATAATTTACTAATTTCTTTGTTTTGGAATGTTTAGTTACTTCCCATTTCGTAATTTCGTCATATCTTTATATGCAGATCCCTTCTTGTTTTTTAGATATCAATCAGAAAAACCAAAGATTGGTGGAAGATAAACACATTAATTATGTCATACGTTCAAACATTGTTTTTCCATATATGTGTTTAAAGGGAATTTAGTACATAAATCCCGGTGATAACATGGAAATAGTGAGGAAGCGTCATATAATATACTGATATTGTAAACAAATACGTAATCCTCTTTGTGTTTTTATAGCCACTGGGGAAAATGCTTATTTAGTCCAATGCGGAATATTACTTAATTAAAACAAAAGATGCAACCCGTTTACCATTTGTTTTCCTTCTGTATTACCAATATGACCAGACTATGCTTTTCCGTAGAAGAAAGACGATCCTATTCAATCTTTTAAAACAAAATAACATTTAAACAGGTAATTAACAGTTCGAGGCATTCCCGATGTAAATTTAAATTCCAAGATTAAAGACTCCAGAATGTTATTTAGAAGAGCTGTACTATGGATTAATGAAAATATAAATTTAGTGATAGATCAAAGATTACAAATCAAAGAGTAAGACCTTCTATATTCCCTCGACTCTATATTATAAGCCAAAAGTTTATGTTTAAAAACAAACTCATATATGGAATACAATGTTTATGTGTAGCTTCAGTTACATCGCCAAAGACAACTAGTTTTATGATCGGCGAACGTGACTACTTATTATGTCAGTAATGATACACCTGGACATCAAAAATAATTAACAGATGATGTCATAGATAATATGCTAATGGTGTAATTAGTTAGTGATATATAATGGAGTTAACTTCAGTTGATATATATTGACAATATAATGCAGAACTAGACACGTGACAATTGTGGTACTCCATTTTGTTATTACTGTTAGGTCTCAGTTGTATATGTGTCCACATAGGTATACATTTGTAAAGGGGAAGAGTTATATATGTTTAGGTTTATGCGAGAATTTATTTAAAAAGTATAGCTTTTTTAAATGTTCGATACTTTTGAATATATACCCTCACACACATACACACACACGCACAAACACACACAAACACACACACACACACACACATTTTGGCTAATACTTAGCCTTATGTTTTGCACTTCAGCTTCTGGAATAAGGAATTATTCAAATCCAAGTCGGCTGTATCTTTCATCAGAATTTATTAGTCGCTGGTGAACATGTAACACGATAGTTATTTTCTTCTCCACTGGTTTGTCATTATATTAAATTAGATTATTGCTGGAGTAACTACGTTATTAAGAAGTTAAAAAGTGTATTAAATTTGACAGTCATTTGGCAGTGGAATATCTACATCTGATGTAATCAAGATATGGAAAGAAAGAGGAGACTAGAATTGTCTTAATCAGTTAGTAATAATGTCAGTTAGTAATGATGTCAGATAGTAAGGATGTCAGTTAGGAATGATGTTACTTAGTTCTGATGCCAGTTAATAGTGATGTCAGTTATAAATGATGTCAGTTAGTAATGATGTCAGTTATTAGTGATGTCAGTTATTAATGATGTCAGTTAGTAATAATGTCAGTTATTAATGATGTCAGTTAGTATTGATGTTAATTAGTAATGAAGTCAGTTAGTAATGATGTCAGTTATCAATCAATCAATCAATCAATTTCTTTATTTCAGACATCAACATTTGATACAAACACGAGTCCATATTTAATAAATATATTGACAATTGAGAGCATAGAATATTAAAAAAATAAAATAAAAAGGTGTAAAATGCTGTAAAATTACAGATGTATTACCAAATTTCTCTGACTATACAATTATTTGTGCCAAAAGTATTTCAGCTTTGATCTGTTGTACATGTCAGAACTAACAAGACAGATTAAAATACTGTTACGTGAGGACTCAAGTCTACGTTTGAAGCTAAACACATGTCTTCTATACATAGCAGTACAATTTAAAACAACACTAACAGCAAACATCCCACTTGCGCTGCATCTCATATTAAAATCCATTATAATTCTAAAAACATTATTATACGCAACAGTCATTGAACGGCTGGCAGCTCCATTATACTGAGCCCAAAGGGTACATCAATATATATTGCTACAATAGGCAGAAAACAATTTGTGTTTTACAAACGCAGAGCAAAATACAATTTACATATTAACACATTACTACGTCCGTACAACATTCTTTCTTTATATTTTATATCCAATTCATCATTCAATTTATTATCAATGATGTGTCCTATATATTTAAAATTACTAACATAATCCAAGGCGTTGCCGTCTAGCAAAATATTTGCACTTTACCACATTTGAGAGTATCAAAAAACATAAGCTTAGATTTACTCCTTTTAAATAAAATGTCATTAACTTTACCAAATGTTAAGCACAAATTAAGCAATGTTTGAAGACCCTTAACAGACGCGCAAACACCACCAAGTCATCTGCATACATAAGATGATTTATCACAATTCCAGCAAAGCAACAGCCAATTGGGGCAGAAATCAATCTAACACTTAGTTCATTCATATAAAAGTTAAAACATATAGGGGAGAGCACTCCTACCTGTCTAACACCATTAGAAACAGTAAAACTAACGGACAAAGCATTGCCCCATCTAACATGGTAAAATTGATTACAATACCAAAACGCAATTAACCTCAGCAAATACATTGGTACACCAGCAGATAATAATTTACGTAATAAAACAATATGATTCAAATGGTCAAAGACTTGGGAGGCATTTAGAAATGTAACATACATAAGAGAGTCATGGTTTATATAATACCTAATTATTTCCTTAAGGGTGAACACACACATGTCAGTGCCATGTTTACGCTTGAATCCAAGCTGATTGGCACATGTTATCAGGTACGGCTCAGTTTTATTAAATATTAATAGTTCAATACTTTTACGAAAAAGTTTTAGATAGACATATCGGACGATAATTATGTGGGTCACCAATACGTTTATTTTTATCTTTTATGAAAGGAATAATAACTGACACTAACAATAACTGAGGCAAGAAACCATGCATAAATACAGATGACACAAACAAAGCTACTAGTATTGACAGTTTATATCCTGCAAACTTTAAGTGCTCAGAAGAAATTCTGTCCAGACCAGGAGATTTACCACAAGATACCTGTTAGTAAAATGTGAGTTAGTACTGATGTCAGTTAGTACTGATGTCAGTTAGTACTAATGTCAGTTAGTGGCGATGTCAGTTAGTAGTATATTTTATTGCTCATTCTTGGTACTACTCTCTATATTACTAAACTCACAAAGAACATTTATTTTATAATAATTATTGAGAGTATCATTATGTGTCATGTTACATAATGATTTGACAAAAAATAATGATATCTAAGAAACACCATAGACATATTTAAATGTTAGGAGTATGGCTTCTCAATATATTTAGTTGCATTGAAACATTTGTTGTATCTTTGTATAATACATAATGCTATTGGTATATCGTCCTTTGAATTACTTGTAATATTTGGTTGAACAAAGACGATGGCTTTGAAAACAATGAATTATGGGAAAATGCGTCAATTTATTACAATATTTTATCGACCAACGATTCTTCTGTTAAAATAAATAAAGTGTGTCTAAAACACAGAACAAGCAGCTATTATTGAATTAGAAGAGTTGTTTAGAGGGAATACAATATTAGGTATGTTGTATACCATCTTCTGAGGAGCCCATTAATGGTACTAACTGTAACATATATATGAGTATTAGTGAACAGAAAATAGAAATAAGGATAAATTACAATACAAATTTGGAAAGCAAACAACGCTAAAAGTCACGTTAGGTTACGATTTACATTGACTGGCTTTTAAGGAAGATAGAAATGGTACATTATAGCCAATAACCAGATGATAGGCACTATATCAGGATTTAACAGACACAGGCAACAAGCACAGAGCATCAACATATCTAAACATCCTTCGAGACCTACATCCATAAATCTAAATACAAATACAACTATACATACATTAATCTAAAAATAAAATTGACACATGTATGCGTATACCTAAGCATGTGTCTGGTCTACTCATTAGCCTGTGGGAACCAGCTAATTCGCTTTTCGTACGCGACAAATATGTCACGCCCACAGGCAAGCGGCTACATGCAGGCTACGTACAAAAGCGGAAGCACGTAAACAACATACCATTTGATACCACAGCTCACAACAAACAACACGTGTGTGTGGTTCAATGGTGACTTGCTACATATATATCATAACTATTTTGACACCACAGTTTACATTCAACAGTAATTTTCTGTGGTCCAAAAGAAACCTGTATATAAAACATTTCGACACCTCAGATGCTGACATCAGCTTTATTCTGGGTTCGAATAACTAAATAAATCCTACCTATATGAACCACGTATATCGATACACGTCCGACTAGTCTGGCGTCGAAGTTCTTCTATAACCTAAGTGAACATTTAAGCCTTACAGTTTGTTCACCACAAGAGAATGTACATTAACTCAGTATGGATTCACTGAAGTGATTTAACTAAAATAAAAACAAAGTAGCAATACTGCACAATGGATTATTACTGGACTAGAACGAAATATCGTCTCAAACCTGAGTAAATACTATGATTTACTCGAACCTAACAGCTAACCCTCATACGTTTCCGTTCATCACTAAGTGAACGTTCATTCACGCCTAATTTAGCGTCCCTAAGTATATGCAGTTAGGTGTGGTGGGATGTAAATTAAAGCGCCTATCCACTTGATCTATTTGACCCATGGTCGAGAACAGCGGATTTCAGGCAGATCTCCGATACTGCGAATGACACGTCGAGATTATAATAGCTATACATTTAACAAATTTCCTATATCAGTGTAATCTAATTACTCACAATATGGGAAAAACTCTGTCCGCAGCTTAATACCCATGCAGATGCCTGCCGGAGTAACAAACGACTCCAGGAGTATAAATCCATCAAGCAGCATTGTATGAATTAATAGATCGTTTCATCAGACCACATAAGAGGACAACAATATAGATTCTGCATTATACATAACAAAGCTAATTAACTCAACATGTTTTAATAACGACATAACTTTCTTACATTGGTGTAATAAGGAATCTGGATGGAAATAGATAAATATATATATATATATATATATATATATATATATATATATATATATATATATCTGTGTGTGTGTGTGTGTGTGTGTTTCTGCATGTGTGTGTGTCTGTGTGTGTGTGAATCTCTCTGTGTGTGTGTGTTTTACAAAGATAGTTAAGGCGCTGGCACAGGTGTTATACTTTCATTCAAACAACAATTAACTCCAAACTGATCTTTTTTTTAAATATTTAATTGTAAGTATAATTAATTACCGGTAAAATTAGAGAAAAATGAAAAGAAAAAAGAAAATTTCTAAAATAATCCAAAATAGGATAATCTAAATACAAAAAAGAAGAAACTATGATTAAAACAAAACCAGGCTTTGTGTCGAACACTACGGCCAAGAAAGAATGGTATGATTAAGTCTGTAGCGTTTTCTCGATGTATCTATAAAGATGAAATTTGTTTTATTGATATTGAGCCTAAATATATTGTTTACCATCCAGCTATTGATATGACTGAGACAGTCACCTCGCTGTTTAAGGGAAATATAATTCATTTTTAAACTAAAGAAGAATGGCATGGCAGTAGTTATATAGAGCCACATACATTGATGATGGATCGTATACTTTATATCGTTTAAAAGCTATACTAGCTTACGACTGATAATTGTAAAATGAGAATATTGTATAAATTGTAATTGTAATTAGACGCATTAAGACAGGTGTGTAAAACATTATAAGGAGCGAATGTCTCAGTACATCAATATCGTAGCAAGACAATTAGTCCAACAATCTGACAAATGGATAAATAATGAATATAATTATTATTATTTGAACTATTCATATAATGCGAATACGGTGGGAATTACGTGCAATTATCAAATACAAAATGTTTAATAATAATGACAAGAAGCAAGTATGATTGATAAAAGGTAATTAAGATAATAGTTTTTGTTGATACAATTAGTTATTTCTTATAATAAATAAACAATCATGATGGATCAGTGACAACACAGACAGAGGTATTTCGGGTTCTTCGTTAGAAAAGGGATTGGTGAGACATTACACATGTCTCAGCAAGAAAAGTCGCGACTCTGGATTCAGTCCCCTGAAGAAACGTCCAGAGTTTGAATTCACGGTTCGAGATTCTCTGTGCCTGTGCCTTATTATACACAGCTAAAACACACACACACACACAAACACACACTCACACACACATACACATACACATACACACTACACACACACACACACACACACACACACACACACACACACACACACAAATATATATATATATATATATATATATATATATATATATATATATAGAATGAAACATGAAGCGTGTTAATTTAATTATCACAAGTGGTCCATTATATTATCGCTTTAATTGAACTGCTTTTTTTAGTGTTCAGTGACATAATACTACCAATGAGACTCAAAACCAATGCATATATATATATATATATATATATATATATATATATATATATATATATCCCAGGTAATAATATTGCATTATAATAATTTAGACATATTGTTAGTTCATTTTAGCATAGTCCATAAACACATTATAATAACATATAAGCATAAAACACAAAAGGGTTTAAAGTTTTTAATTTGGGATAATTGAAGTGACACAGATATTTCTACACAAAGATATCGTCTTATTTGTAAGTAAGAAACAAAACAACGCACATTGTAATAGATTATAAAAGGGAATATGACGATAACAATAAACCTATCTATTTTTATATACGGATGTATTATTTGAAGACAGGAAACAGTATATTTACAATATATTTAAATAGCCTAAGATAGTGGTGACATATTCGGGTTACAATTTATCTGTCATATCTATTGACTTCATTTTGAGTTCATTAACCTTCATTTTCACCCCCCCCCCCTTATTATTTCTACAGTTATAACTGAAGTCAGCCATTAACAGTCATAAAACAGTCACGTTTGAACTTTCAGATAAATAATAACAAGAAAGATGAAATGTTTGTCAAGAAACAGACATAACCTGGTGTATAGTTTATATTTGATCTTTTAACAATATCTCTTATTATAGCTGACTTTTTGTTGACTTCCAGCTGACAGTTAATTAATTACACATTACTCTCTTTGTATTTTGTTATATAACTAGTTTTATAATATATCATTATGAAATATAAAACAATTACTCATCATCTAGATAACAAAAACGGAAGTAGGACTATATTTATTGTTTATGAACGATACCTATCACGTGGTTATATTATTATACTTCATTGTAACTAAACTGGATACTAACTTGTCCTTATTAAGGTACAACAATAAGATAAATTTTATATTATATTAGGTGAATGTTTATTTCTTCATCCCATTGTTATGATATCCCGTCAACGTGAAATGATGTTAATATAATTGACCAACAAGTTAATTCATGCCGTCATTTTAATATAAAGTAATTCAATCTGTTAAGGATATTCCCTTATCACAAGTAAGATCCTGATTAGATTTAATTACGTAATCAGGAAAGCGGAAGAAATCCCGGCTAATTAGCATAATATGATTATTTACTCTCGTGAAGGATATGTACGCTTGATGACAAATATAATTAATTAATTCAATTTTAGGGAAAATGAAGTGGGTTAAATGTCAATTTACGATTAATATCAATAATATGGTTTCCGGTTTGCCAATTTAAAATAGTGGATTAAAAAATAAAAACGACTAACAATAATTGAAAATTCAACAAACTGTACGATCTAATTCTTCCCTATTTTTTCCCATCTGTATCTCGATATACAGATTTAGTATCTGACTATACACTTCCGTTCCGTTTACTTTCATGGGTTAATACATTTTACTTCTTGTTTTCCCTTTAATTACTATTTTGTCTCGTGTAAAATTTATTGGTAATCTAAATTATAAATCTGAAACTTCCTATCATTGAATCCCTTTATAAGATATCGCAACTCTCAGGAATTGAATTTAACGCCTTTTTTATAACAGTTCTCAATAAAATCGGGATTTGCTAGATCGATTAGAACAAACGATTGGCTGGCGATAAACAATTAATTACGTCGTACCTGTGTCAGATAAATTGTAAAATTTAAAACGTTACCTAAAATGAAGGACGTAAAATTAAAAATGTAATACATTATTCTTTCTTTAGACTTATAAATATATATGCCATGATGTCATATTTAAAATATAAAATCACATATGGAAAATAATATTGATGTCTAGCTTCAGGTAAGTCCCCACAAAGAGCTGCTCGCGCGCGCGCGCGCGCGTGTGTGTGTGTGTGTGTGTTGTGTGTGTGTGTGTGTGCGTTGTGTGTGTGTGTGTGTGTGTGTGTGTGTGTGTGTGTGTGTGTGTGTGTGTGTGTGTGTGTGTGTGTGTGTGTGTGAACATGTGTGTGCGTTTTGTGTGCGAGTATGGAAAATATAACGGTCAATTTGTCGGCTGAATTTATATGATTAACCCAGAGCAAGTGCGTGCATGTGTGTGTGTGTGTGTGTGTGTGTGTGATATGTGTTGATCAACATTAACATGATATAGATCTATATTTTAACATATACCGTGGAAGGTTTTCAGAGAGATAAATTGGTGGAATGAACTAATTGTGTATTGTTGGAACAATCTTTCTATTATTATAATATACCCTAATCATTACAAAGATACCATGTGTTTGTGTCTGGATATAACTGTAAATAATTGTGACATCACACATCTTCACAAATGATAACAGATATAAGTTGAATCAATACAGGTTTTGATTTATATATATATATATATATATATATATATATATATATATATATATATATATATATATATCAGATATACGTAATAAAAAGTTGGTTTTCTTTTATACAGCTGGGACACTAACTGATGCTTAATATGCTAATAATATGCCTTATTCTGTATTAAAGTAGTGACCTCTCACTATGAGTAATCATAAGGAAGTATGTGAGACAATTAAGAAGACTTTTGCTAAGATGCTCTTTTCTGTAATTAATATAAACAATAGAGATCAAAGACAATGATTGTGAATAATTTATCTTCATCGTGGAAAATTGTTAATAATCAACCAAGAAACGATTATTGGTTAAATTTAGATTCCAAATTGTATACGACACATTGAGTATTAAATATAATTAAAGTATTAAATTGTTTGACGTAGCAGCAATTAACATACTGATTAACTGATCTATAACTCTGTCTGTCTGTCGATCCATTTGTCTCTCTATCTATATATCTGTCGTCGACTACCGGTCTGACCGACCGACCGACCGACGGCTCGCTAATTCGCTCGCTCACTGACCCACTGACTGACCCAGTGACTGACCCACTGACTGACTCACTGACTGACTCACTGACTGACTCAATGACTGACTCACTGACCCACTCACTGACCCACTCACTGACTCACTTACTGACTCACTGACTCACTTATTGATTCACTTACTGATTTACTGACTGACTCACTTACTGACTCACTGACTGACTCACTGTCTCACTCACTGACTGACTCACTGACTGACTCACTGACTGACTCACTTACTGATTCACTTACTGACTCACCTACTGACTCACCTACTGACTCACTTACTGACTCACTTACTGATTCACTTAACGATTCACTTACTGACTCACTTACTGACTCACTTACATGACTCAATTACTGACTCACTGACTGACACACTTACTGACTCAATGACTGACTCACTGACCCACTCACTTACTCACTTACTGACTCACTTAATGACTCACTTACTGATTCACTTACTGATTCACTTACTGATTCACTTACTGACTCAATTACTGACTCAGTTACATGACTCACTTACTGACTCACTTACATGACTCAATTACTGACTCAATTACTGACTCAATTACTGACTCAATTACTAACTCAATTACTGACTCACTTACTGACTCGTTAGTCTGTCGCTTAGCATTATATGATTAGGCAGAATTCCAATTATGTTTACAACGTGGTTCAAATTGCATTAAGGTATAATTCTTCATATTTCCCTCCGTAATAGGCACTGACAACCACTCGAAATAATTTCATTATAACATTATAATCATCGTAAGTACATTAATTAATACACGAAGAAACAGAACATATGTGTGTTATAGCTGTGAAGACTCAACTTATTTATTATCATTATATTGCAATAAGAAACTAAATATCGGCGTCAATTAATATTGTTTATCGCAACTACCTTTTATTGATATAATTTTGGCCACACCTGCTCCCAGTCAGTACATACTTATTATAAGCTATGAGAGAAAACACGGTATTCTATTGCAATAATAGTATTTGACTTAACGTGAGTTTTTCTAAGACGTTTTACATTGAAATCAGAATCAAAATATGCTCTGTCTCGCATAGCACAAACCTATTGTATACGTTAATAAATAAGCTGGTTGATAGATATTATAAATAGGCTAATTTCAAGTTTAATGTCATTAGGTAACTTATTCCACAGCTTTGGAGCTGATACACGAAAATAATTATATCTGTATATTGTTGTATGGCTTTTTGGCATCCTCAAAACGAACGAAAATCAGGTCACAGCAGTCTCACTAGTATAATATACCTTTGGATCAGGTCGATTGAATAGAGTGGTGCTGTTCGATTCAGTACTTTCAATATGTGAAGCAGGATATTGTACAACGACGTAGGAGAAGACACTGAAACTGGAATAAAACTGGAATAAAACTGATATAATATATTATCTCTAGCCATTAGCTATTAAATTTTAACCATTGAAGAATTATCATTCTTTTTATCAGATGGGTTCCACGTCACGTACACGTGAATGTCATCGGAGTAATATTTATTGTTATGGAATTTAATAATTTCGCCAAATTAAAGAATGTTAAGGCATTTCTTTGACGTCAAAGGAAGTTTATATTCTTTTCAATTTTTCGGATGATCTACGTCATCAAAGACTGCAGCTAAATCAAGCATGGTATTAATTCCGTCGTGGATCTTTCATCAAGAAGCTCAGTAATGTCTCTGTGCATCTTAAAGATAACTGGTTCTGAATAACATCTACCATAAGCAGACTAATAATTGTCATTAAGGTCATTGCGTTCTAAGTACTCTTCTATACGCCTTTTTAATAAATTTGGTTATTCGTAGGAGGATAATTGTTCATATCTTTCTTATCGTTGATCTGTTGAACAGTAAGATTATGTTACCTGTTATCAAACACAATGGCATCACGGAGATAACTACTTCCTTATTTGTCGTGACTTTTATCAGTGACGGAAGTTTATCCAAATATTTATTTCAAATTCAACTAGGGAATGGATCTAAGTCGCATGATTTGTTCGACCACTTCATGGTTATCTCGTTAATCTCAACCGTAGAAGCTGCTGAAACATCTCGAATATGTTCTTATTAAAAATAATATCCGAGCGTAACTCTACCTGAGTATGGCAACTGTGATAATGTGATAATCTTCCAAACAAATTATATTTATAACTAATTATTAAGTGGCTGTATTATTTTTCCAAGTAACAATGTACAAGTCATGCGTATTAATTACCATTTATCAGTTTGTATCATTAGACATGTTTTTAACCAATTGCCATCTGATGTACGCAGAAAACGTAGTATTTCAAACACACCATGATGCGCATTGTGATAGCTGCATAGTATTAAATACCTCATATGTGTAATATATAGGTTACCTTATATGTTTTATATAGAAATGACTTCAATTTATCGTGTGACTATTTGCACCTACTTAGCTTCGTAATCGATGAAAAATGAATGAACTTAATGATAATAACAAGGTTGACTCACTTGGTCAGTTGTTCTGTAACTAGGAGGCGCACACCTTTATATTATATTAAAGTCAACTATTTAGGCAGTACACTTAATCAGATAGGTTATTTATTATAAGCTCTAAATGCTATAATTTATAAAGGCTAATTGTGTTGTTAGACTAAACATTAAACTAATGGTTCGAATACCATAAATTATGGTAGAACTGTGTTTAGATTTTACTCTCCTGTTTGGAGGTTTGAATAAACAATAATAATTATTTTTTAAATATATTCGATATTTATTATCATCCTATGTGGATGTTGAGATTATTTACTTCCTTACAGATCAAGCTAATAATATTATATCTAGATACATTAATGTATCAAAGTTTGCAAATGCCAAATTGTTTATCCAAAATGGTTATTTTGATTTTCTATGTGTTCCACGACATAGATTTAAAATCTACATGAAAATTAAATATTTATAACAATATTAGTTAAATTATATAAAACTGTGTTTTTATTCAAATATATTGTGCTAATCCATGAATGCATTGTTTTAACGGTTTGTGAGGAAAAACAGAAATTCTAGAAACTGAATTCCAGTTCGATATTGCGTGGATCAGAAGTTTAAAAAAAGATCGAGTGAACACTATGGGTTACTCATCAACAGCCCTTCGATAGTATTAATCATCAATCGATTCCCACAACTTATCAAAGCAAATCATATGTGCCAAATACAGATAAAAATTAAATGAGCTTATTTTTATACAAATGCCGGAGAAGCCTGATCATATTGATATTAATGATTAATTGTTACCTAAACTTTAAGAGTTACTAATCCCATTTAGACAAATACCTCCCCCTTCCCAGTATAACAATGACTTAGAATAGTCCGGTTATTTCCCCTGGATTTGATAAAAGACGACTGAAGGTGCCAATCTGTCAGAATGGCGCTAAATCACAAAAATCCATCCTGCTTTATTCAAAGAATCAACAAATATTAAATATGTATTATTAACATCATCATATTTTAGTGATTACCTATGATTACGAATATTGTACGCATTATTTTGATTCATAAATTCCAAAAGGAATGTGGGTTCATCTTTTTAGTATACTGTTTTTATTCTAACCATTTTTAACTTTCTGACTCTCTCCGATTCTAAAATTGAACAAGATCTAGCGTGGAACTGAAGCTTTCTAGAACGTTGTAGGGTTTAATTTGCGAGAAAAGCATAATTAATTCCGCCCCTCTTTTCATTCATCCAGAGATCCTTGCAGATACAATATTTCCCTCTACAGATGTTAGAGAGAGGCATGAAAGATACAAATCCTAAAGAATAGTTTGACGTTAAGAAATGAGAGTGTTCTTA
>JAODUP010001686.1:32500-54847 GCA_025642065.1 Paralvinella palmiformis
CAGCTTTCACTAATCAAGAAAAGCACGGAAAGAGCAGAGTAGAACTGTACTAAACAGACTAGGATTTGGTTAATAGTGATGTCAGCCTTGAGTGTCGTAATCAAATTATCTATTCTTGATTCACTATCTCTTAATTGAGTCTCAGAGAACATTCATCTGGAGACAATTAGTAACAGTATCATTTTGTGCCATGACATAAAATGACTTGATATACATAAAATATTGACCAATATCATTTTTCTACTCGTATCAATGTTGTGTTGTGACAACTTCTTATATTCAACAAAGTTAATATGGATTAAATGTTTACTTAATACAGTAATTATAATGGCAAGAACTACAAGGCAAGTAAATATTCCCTAAACATTATATATACGTTGATAAGATCCATTGATTTCCACCAATAATATCTGTAATGTTTCAAGCATCGTTGCGTCGAAGGCTTTATGCGAATTAAAACTATAGCTGATGGAGCATTTAGTGCTATTTCCTGGTATTCTTCAAATAGGGATCGTGGTTTTGTTCTAATTTTGAAAGAAACTACAAAATCCATCTCTCTATCCATCCATCAACTCATCCATCCGTCCATACTTCAGCCTTCAATATATGCATATATCCGTAAATACGCACACGCACACACACACGCACGTACACACACGCGCGCGCATGCACACTCACTCAGTCACACACACACACACACGTACAGACAAACACAAACACACACACAAATGCAAGCACACACATGCACACTTACAGGGGCCTACTTATAATAAGATCTGAACTCAAATAAATCACCGATATAATTTATCTAGAAATACAACATCGGTATATATATTAATTATATTAAACTCTATTTACTGGCGTTACTTGATAACATTTGACATGATGAGGTATGATATTAAATGGCAATAAATGCTTGGATTGTTAATAAAACAAATGGTCTCTTTTAATAATTCCCAAACGGCAGCAGACGATTTGTGTCGATGAAGATGTATGCTTATTAATAATAATTATTGGTATTTCAAGTGCTAGAGCGACATCTGGATATTTCCTATATTACATTTCTGTGTATTACTTCACAAAATAAACATAAGATTTAAGAGAATGGGGAATGATATCTCTAAATCACATTGAGGAATCACTGTGTTGCAATTTTCTTTTGATAACAAAGGTTCAGAAGAAGGGTATGACAGTTTTTAAGATGAGGGAGTCAGTGAGTGAGATATACCCACCCGGATAGATAATGGACAGTGTAAGCAAAAACATATTAAAACACATATAGTTTTGGAGATAATATCTCAATTACCAGATGACTAGGCACATTATCATCCTGAAATGCATATTGCATAGATTATTAATAGTAATTTGTCTTAATGGCTATAATAATACTACTTTTACATGAACAGTTTGATTGTTTAAATAAAATCATTATATTCTTAAACAGTTAACAAAAGGAACAATAAGATTTGGATTTTAGTGTTTCGTCAAAACTAAGGATAATAAAAAGGTCAAAATGTTCATATCAGAGTCATAATAGCACTCCTCTATAATCTGTCATCTAAGATGTTTTTGACACAATACCACTATACAGTCTGTCGTTAAGATGTGTTTGACACAATACCACTATACAGTCTGTCGTTAAGATATTTTTGACACAATACCACTATACAGTCTGTCGTCTAAGATGTGTTTGACACAATACCACTATACAGCCTGTCGTTAAGATGTGTTTGACACAATACCACTATACAGTCTGTCGTTAAGATGTTTTTGACACAATACCACTATACAGTCTGTCGTCTAAGATGTTTTTGACACAATACCACTATACTGTCTGTCGTCTAAGATGATTTTGACACAATACCACTATACAGTCTGTCGTCTAAGATGTTTTTGACACAATACCACTATACAGTCTGTCGTCTAAGATGTGTTTGACACAATACCACTATACAGCCTGTCGTCTAAGATGTGTTTGACACAATACCACAATACAGCCTGTCGTTAAGATGTGTTTGACACAATACCGCTATACAGTCTGTTGTCTAAGATGTGTTTGACACAATACCACTATACAGCCTGTCGTTAAGATGTGTTTGACACAATACCACTATACAGTCTGTCGTCTAAGATGTGTTTGACACAATACCACTATACAGTCTGTCGTTAAGATGTGTTTGACACAATTCTCTGAGCAGAATATTGACAACAATCTGATAATAAGTGACGACTTGAATAAATAAACAAATCGACTGATGTAAATTTCAAACAATTACTCAATTGTAAAGTTTTTCCTGTAATTGACAAAACAATTGGATACAGACAATAAGAAAAGACTAATGAAATATGTTCATATTCTAATATAAATATAAAACCCAGAAATGTCTCTTGGCGTGTCTTATTACATTCAAGATTTAATTGCCTATTCGTAATAACATAATTAATACACGAAGCTACGCTTATTATGTAAACATAATATCCTAAACTAATATGCTAACATTGATTATAAATTCTTATTACTGATTTTAGATTTCCACTCATTTGAATAATTCTGACATTAATATCATATTGGTCGATGGTGATTTCAATGATGAAAAATAGGTAATATATTCATGTTCATAAAAAAACTATTATTAATATTAGTTATTACTTTTACTGGACTAAATAGTATTAGGATTATCATTATTGGAAATGATCAAAGAATGATTTATTATTATTACTGGAAATGATCATAAAATGATATGTGAGTACCGAGAGATGACAGGTAGACAATATTGTGTTATTTGACTCCTTTAGATCAAACCTTTATAGATTTATAATTATTGTATAATGTTTGTATATAAGTATTTATGTGCCGTATTTATATACCGTATATACCTATAGTATTTACACTCATAATTAATGGCAAATGTTTCGCTAACATCGCCTCATCTATAGCTACTAACACACCATTCTTCTTTATTAGATGATACCAGTTTGTTATCTTAAAATTAATTTAATGATGCCGGAATAATTGGAAAAAACATTTGGTCGCACAAACATCGACAAATGAGTAATATCATTGGGTTTGAGAAAAAGAGTTAGATTATTTTGTCTGTTATCCCGTGTAAATGAATGATATTTCTAGAAATTCATAATTCATTGGTTCTCGAACACGTAATTTATTGATGAATAACATTTACGAATTCTGAATTAAACGTTCACAGTTGGTACCCGGCACGAGTCTTCAAAAGATTGATATCCGTTTTAGGGAGAAAATAGTAGTGCACAAGTATTAGATCACCCGCTCATGCACATACTGACTCACTAACTCAGTCGCTCATTCAATTATTCACTCACTTACTCGTTCTCTCCCTAACTCACTCCCTCAGTCACTCATTCAACCCCACCACTCAATCATATTTCCAATATCATTTGTATATAGTATCCTCCTGTTCCTATATTTTGGAGTTAATAAATAAATCAAATAATCCTGTATAAAACCAATAATTATTCATTTTTACTTTTTACTCACATTTATTTTGAATACTTTAGTTTTTATTCAGCTTTCTATCACGGATATGTGAATTGATTGACCGTTTACCTTCAATTAACATTTATATACTTAGTCCTTTAATGTGGAAACAGTTTAAATCCTTTTAATTAAACACCAATATAAATATTTTTAACTTGCTCTTTGAAAATTACTATCTGTAATATAAAACTTGATTTATATATGTTATATAATACTTTATTTTTGTAAATAAATGCTATCATTTCAAGCCGTTGAATCTATTTATTATCATACAAACAGTCTGTAACGTGTTCATCCATATCACTCAACAACAAAGTCATATCTACATTTGCTGATTTGTACATTAACGCTTTTTATCAAAACACTTTTCTATAGTGTAACACAAAAGGATAGTTCAGAAACAATCAATATAATTTATTTAAAGTAAGATTTATTCCGGAATTCACATTATATGTTGGATTTCAGCTGGCTATATTTGTTTTTACACACATCTTAAATTAAAAACAATAAAGAGCACTGAACAAAGAACAGTTAAAGATACCAAGTTTATGTATCTTATATGTATAAACTTTTTTATCTATCTATCTATCTATCTATCTATTTATCTATCTATCTATCTATCTATCTATCTATCTATCTATCTATCTATATATATATATATATATATATATATATATATATATATATATATATATATATATATATATATATATATATATATATATATATAATAGGCGCACCTATTCTAATATAATCACAAATCTGATTCACAAATTAAAAATAATTGATTAACAATAATTCAGATAATTATTATGTAAAATATAACAGCAACATCTGGTATTATGTTTGATTATTGGAATTCTTCTTATTCAATAGAAATGACTATTAAAAACATTTATCATACCTGACAGGACGCGGTGGCTATGTGTTTGAGTAACGCTTGCATCTATAATGGCAACATGCGTTGTATACTCCCTTGGGAGTTGATATATGTGCAGAGTGGAAACAGGTCTGAGTTAGGGATAATAATATTGGAAATAATGCCTTTGAGCAGCTTCTAGCTGAATAGGGCGCTATATAAATATCACATATTATTATTTATTATTATCATTAATGCGTTATGAAGTAAAAATTGAATTAATTATATTATATAATTAATTAGTATAACGTTTTGTTTAGTATTTTGCCAAATTATAGAAGATTTTATTATTATTTTAATAACATTTAATTACTTAGGTTTATATTACCTAAAATACAGTGTTTACTGGTGATACAATATAATAAACCACACGAAGATAACACTCTACTACTCTTACTACTACTACTACTACTACTACTACTACTACTAGTAGTAGTCCTACTGTTATTATTATTATTAGTAGTAGTAATAGTAGTAGTAATAGTAGTAGGAATGCTGGTACTGCTACCATTACTACTAATACTACTAAGGCTACACCAGCTGCTACTACTACTAATACTGCTACTACTACTACTATTACTACTTTTACAACTAACACCATCACCACTACTAATACTACTATTTATTCTAGAATATAAAATGTATGATTTATAATCCAAACTTATTAAAAAGGTAAGATGTTTGGGCTTAAACCAATATGAAAATAGAATCTTCACAGGATTAAATTTCCAATATTTTCGGTTTCAATCCTATGCCACCAGTCGATCGATATTAGAAGCCATAAATCTTCTAATAATTACTGTCGATGTTCCACGTAATAAAATTAGCATCATTGATCACGGAATAGGGTCACGTACAAAGTGACGTAAAACAATATTATTGTATTCACGGCAGAAAAGTATTATATAATATTATTCTAGAAATAAAACAAAATATTAGATTATAGCCAACCTATGGTCATTTTATATATTTCATGTTTTGAGCATATTGTTATATATCCATGTATGTCATGACATCTATTACCTGTATTATAGACACACCTTAGTGTCTTGCTCCATTCTTGAGATACAGTTGTCATGGTAATGAGAAAGATGGACACATCAATATTTTATTACCATTTTCCACAAATGATAATCTTATGAATTATTTATATTGTTTTTACTTGATTTTAGATACATAACATTTAACATAAACAAGCGTGATCAAATATAATGGCTGTACATAATACGACTGAGATGATGATGATGATGATGATTGGTGTTTTACGGCCATTTTGGTGCCGATGGTAAGGTAAATGGACCTTATACGACTGAGATGGCTAAACGTAATCCACCAAATATTAACAACTATGATATGTAAAAGTGAAGGTAATATAATAATCTAGCTAATTAAAATATCATCAAACTTAAATCTGTACTCATTTCAGAAAGATAATAAATATTGTTTTCTCCTTCAATTACATTTGATAAATGCTTACTCTAAAAGACCATTCGATAGTTAAAACCTAGGGCGGGATAGACGTTAAGATAAATAGTAACAATCATATCACATAGATATGAATGACTTTGAGATAAGGCTGATATCAAGCTTTAAATATCCCATATCTCACACCGGGATCATCATCATCATCAGCATCATCATCATCATAATCCTATAAAGCCTAGCATCGACTACTTCCAGCAATTGAATATTGATAACAGTCTATAATAAAAACGACTACGTGAAGAGGTTAATCAGAAAACAATAGTAATAATTTTTATTTCAGGGCCATTGCAACTATCCATTTAAATTAAGGAGGTAGTTGCTAATTGGATACATGAAATTGTAGAGTATCGTTACCAAAATACAGAGAGTAACGTAATTAACACTCATTTAATTAAATAAATAAATAATCCAAATCTATCTAGTTCATTAAATGTTCGGGTTTAATTAATTAACTCAGGTCATATCAAATTTAAGCCTTGTTTAAGGATGGTACTCATTTTTTCCACTGAATGTTAGCCCCGAGGCAAGTGGCTCATTAATTTAATAAATATTATACATTATTATATCTCATAATATAATTAACGTACCAGATTTCTCGAAAACATAAATTATTATTTATAAATACGTTGCTAGAAAACTTTACTCTATCATGGCGTATATAGAGGTGAGATTATCTTACGAGTTTATCTTTCAGTTAAAGAATCCTGATCAATTTGGAGTTTTGACAGACATACAGATAATCTGTGTTGAATATATGTAACAGTAATCCACACAATAAATCGATTCATCATCATTAGCTGTTCCTCTCTATCATGTCTGAGATACCTTTCTCCTTTAGTACCTTAGTGAATCATAGTAAATAATGGGTGAAACACAATACCAGTATGTCACATGTACTCTGATTTGATTAGAGAAGACCATAAACAGTATACCCAACATTATTTGAAATCAACGTATATACATATATGTATATATATTATTTTATATATATATATATATATATATATATATATATATATATATATATATAATATATATATATATAGTATATATATATATTTATATATATATATATATATATATATATATATATATATATATATATATATATATATATAATAACCTACATATTCGGTGAATTTCTAAAGAAATGTATGCATAAGAACGTCAACTATTTTCCCATTAGTCACTCTCATAAGAATTGTGATTTGTGTTATCAATACGACACATTCTCTCCTTCCATTATTCAAAATCGGAAAACATATAATCCAGTATGACATATCGGTCTTCATGGATATCACATGATAACAGGTTGCAATTATTGAATTTCTATAAAAATGAAAGTAAATATGTCATTTATCTTAGTAATTCTAGATTTCATATTCTTACATGAAGCCAATCTCCAGATTTCATCACTGAATGTCCTCTGAATGATCCTCTGAGATATGTGAGACGTTTCGAACTGATAATGTAAAATGTTTAGTCCAAGTAGACTTAATGCTATTCGTAAATAATCAGAGCTCAAGGGGAAAGGCCACAAAATCTATGTCCACTCAACTATATGTTACTACACATTTAGAATCTCCTAAAATGGTTATTAGTATAAATAAGTTGTGATAGAGATCATTGTTCCTATTGTTGGTGAAATGAACGGATTGGGAATACTGTAATTGCATGGCTAATTCTGCCACTTGGGATTATTAATCTAGCATTTTTTGCCTCCTGTATCAATATTTATTGAAATCTGTATCATACTTTGTTATTAAAAGTTAATAATATGATAAGTGAATAGAATGTATATATTTAATTTGTAGCTGTCTTTCCCAACGAAGGATATTGCTTAAAAAGATATTAAGAATTTTCTTTCAATAGACAATTTCCGCGACGACTGCGCCATCTAGCGAACGTTCGTTTCCGGGTCGCGTTCCACCGTGTTCGCTGAACCATATGATAAAAACATTCTTTTACCAATCGTGAGATCACGGATATTATAATCTGTTTCATATATTGATAACATGTCTATTACAATTCCCAGTCTGATGATTTATTTTCAATAACATGTAATTTTTTTTCAGGCTAATATAAACTGTCAACCTTCCCCATATAAATAATCTTAAATATTACTAGACATAATTCTACGTTATATTTAATAAACAATGAAACTGCAACAAAAACGTGTAGATCGATTTAGTTCTGTGAAGCTCCTAAAACGTAAATTTAGAAATAATTAGCGAATTACATTTCTTGTTCCATGTTACTAAATGGCTTCACTGACCCGCAAACCACAGCAGCTTTAACTTTACATTTAGCTTAATATATTTAATATTTTTATTGCATGAGTGCAGGAATAAAATTATTGATTTAATTAATTTATTATCTACTTATTTATTTGCGAAATATTGATAACAGAAGCAAAATTAAACCCGATCTTCTGAGGTAAGGATAGACATACAGTCTGAAATAATAATGGCGTGATATTGAACAGTACAACTTGGTCTTAGATAGGGTTAAAACAAAACTTATGACTGTGTCAATCACAAATGTAGTATCATTATATAATAATTTATTATATTGTATTACTAATTAGGTACTTATATATATTTAATATGTCTTAAATTGATAGGTAGTCAATAAATTAACGATATTCGTCTTTTACATGACTTATTTATTATATATATATATATATATATATATATATATATATATATATATATATATATTTAATATATATGTGTATATATATATATATATATATATATATATATATATATATATATATATATATATATATATATAATCACTGTAGAGAAGAAGGGGGTAGTCTGAGAGGAAGAAAAAAGCAAAGATGGAGAGGGAAGGAGAGAGAGAAAGAGAGTGAGTGTGTGAGAGAGGGAGAAAAAAGAGAGTGGGAGATAGGCCCATAGAGAAGAGAAGGGAAAGAGGAAGAGAAGGAGAAAGGGAGTGATATAGGGGAGAGGTAGAAGTGAGAGGAAGAGGGGGAATGAGAAAGAGGGTAGGGAAGGCAGAAAGAGCGGATTGGTGGAGATAGAGGGTGGAGTAAAAGAAGAGGGAATGTGAGAGGGTAAAATAGAGAGAGAGAGAGAAAATGTTGAACATTAATTTCTGTCAAATACTCTTTTAAGTCTAAACTATTTTATATCTGATATTAACCAGATACAGACAAACAGGACGACTATAACTATACACAAAATAACACCAACATTATCACTAACAAATATACTACTAAATTATTGACATATTAAAATGCACGGGGGACTTTGGGTCCTGGTGTCATTATTATTAACATGTTATCTTTTAACAATTATAACATTTAATACATATTCATGAATACAGAGTATACTCATATTGCTAAATATGATGTTAATAATACTAGGGGCAATCTTAATTATAACACATGACAAATAATTACATACTTTTGTTTTAGACTTATGCAAATATTTAATATGTGATAATTATTTACTTAATAATTAATTATTTATTATGTTATAACCTGCTTCCAGCTCAACACATATAAAATTCATTTTCTTTGCTATATGTCTGCTAAAAACTTTCATTCACAATAACGCGATCTACGTCTACACTTTAGCTTGTTACGTAGATGATTATCAAAGAGATATATTGGTGGAATTATCTAATTTTGTATTTTGGGGATAATCTTTTCTATTATTATAACATTTACTAACGATTACAAAGATACCACGTCTTTGTGCCAGGATACAATTGGTAATGTTAATGGCATGATACTTGTGAGTGCGCTTCTCATAGAGATAAATCTCCCCACTTACTTAGAGAGGAGCTGCTGCCAACAGTAATTTGAAAGAAGTAACAAGTTATTGTACCAAACTGGTAAGGAGTTCCCACCTACAGCTGAGGTTTGCACTCATTGTTGACAGTTGGTGAGATAAAGATAAAATGTTTTAATAAACTATAGTAAAAATGATAAAGTCTCCAATATATCATCATTTATAAACTTAAGAATGTATTCTATGTTACATACAGGGTTCACCACCTTTTACATTCCAATATTATTACGTAATATAAGACATTTATATCACTAGATCCTAGCTTAAGTAGAAGAATCTCGGTTATCTTCACATTATGCTTGGATGAAAAAAACAAACAATGAATTTATTCGTATCCATGTTCAACTTAGAGATGCCGCTATCCACATAGATACATACATATATATAACACAAGGTAGTAGGGGGAGGGGTCATAAATGTACATATTTAGATTGTATTTTTCTTATTTATTCATAATTTATACTCCAGAATTATTATTTTTGACTAGAATATATGAACGTTAAATATTACTTAGAACACAGAAAAGTTACAAATGTAGGGTGTAAATAAACTCATTAAATGCTTCTTATTTTTCAAGAAAATCTGTGTTTTGTGGTTCTAATGGAGTTTTAGCAAATTGCATCATTAATCCAAGCTGGCTTCTAATCTATATTATATTAAAAACAAGTATAACAAATAAAATCTCAAAAATTAAAACAGTAAACCTATCTTAAACTAATAAAATGCTTTAGTTTCTAAACTTCCTAAATATAATATAATATTTTATTTATATATTTTTTCTTCTATAATGTGTACTAAGTGGAATACTCTTTGCATTTAGTCATCACGTTTAAACAAAAAATAGGGCTGGCGTTTTACATTTAGTAAACATTAGTTGATGATGTTGTATTGTTTAAAAAAAATATATTTACTAGTGTATTGTTAAAACGTAATATATATATATATATATATATATATATATATATATATATATATATATATATATATATATATTGAGGATAACAATTTGTCAACTTCAAAATGATCTATATAGATATAAGATGATTGTCATTTTCGTTTTATATTTTAATTTGCATTAGATTATTGTTGGAAGAACAGCATTTTATGTATCATCATGATAGTATTGCTTGCTGTGATATTGGAATGCATTCTTCTGACTTCTATCATTGAGTGAACGTTTTAGTGAATCACTATTTGACATTTGTTGGGTGTATTATAAGAAATAAAGACAACATCTGATTTGAAAACATGATCTATTAATGTTATGAAGCATTAACATAATTTCCACATTTTTATATTGTACTTCGATCTAATGCATCAAATCGAGATAAATATTTACAATAAGGCAGACAACCCTTTTGCTAAACACCTAGGACCATATACAAAATAATGTAGACTTCATAATCGAAAACATAGAGGTAAAATAATTAAAATATGACAAGCAAGTTACGATAATTCAATCATAGAGGAATAGGACAAATATATTAAAAATTCTACTAATTGATTGAACGCGATAATTATATTTTATTTAGTTTTGTTCTTGTGGGTATCAACTTATGTTATAGTTCTTTAACTGAATTTGGATTTGTTTACATTTAGCATATTTAAATTACTATTAATTTCACTAAAATGTAACGCATACGAAAATAATATGACATCATCATAGTGCCTTAAAATTATCGAAACTAAATATTATCTATTTATATCACACTGACAAATCTAACAAGTAAATTATCCATTGCAGATTATAGCTGATTATTAGTACACATTAAATGTTTGATATTAACCGTGATTGCGATTTTAACATATATTTAACTAAATACAGGGTTAGGCACTACTTTATAAAACAAATATAATTTTCAATCTTGTCATGACTAGTAACAATGTTAATAAAATAAAACTGTATTATATAAAATTATTTACCTACCGTCGATAATACAGTAATTTCCGTATAATACAGACATTAATTACTTAAATATCGGAATAGAAAACTAATTTAGGTTATTCACATATATACACTTGATTCTGTTCGATATAAAGCTACTAACCAGTTTTGTAGTTTTATTAACAATAAAGTATATTATTTGTATACGCAGGCAGTTACATTGAATAAGATGTATTAAAATATTTCTCCGCTTTGAAAATAATTTTTAAACACATATTTGAATATGCATATATAAATATATATATATATATATATATATATATATATATGGGGGGTGAGCGTGTGTATGTAGGTATATGCATGTGGGGGTGAGCGTGTATATGTATGTATATGTGTGTCTTAGGGTACATATAAAGAGGCAACATGCACAGAGCATCAACATATCAAAACATCCTTCGAGACCTACATCCATAAATCTAAATACAAATACAACTATGCATACATTAATATAAAAATAAAATGATCCATAACTCCACATATTGATAGATGTATGCGTATATACCTAAGCATGTGTCTGGTCTACTCATCAGCCTGTGGGAACTAGCTAATTCGCTTTTCGTACGCGACAAATATGTCACTCCCACAGGAAAGCGGCTACATGCAGGCTACGTACAAAAAGCAGAAGCACGTAAAACATACCATTTGATACCACAGCTCGCAACAAACAACACGTGCGTGTGATTCAATGGTGACTTGCTACATACATATAACTTTTTTGACACCACAGTTTACATTCAACAGTAATTTTCTGTGGTCCAAAAGAAACCTGTATATAAAGCATTTCGACACCTCAGATGCTGACCTCAGCTTTATTCTGATTTCGAATAACTAAATAAATCCTACCTATATGAACCATATATATATCGGTACACGTCCGATTAGTCTGGCGTCGAAGTTCTTCTCTAACCTAAGTGATAAATTAGGCCTTTTATATACCCTCAGCGTGTTAACAAACATTAGAGTTTGTTCACATAAGAGAATGTACACTAACTCAGTATGGACTCACTGAAGTGATTTAACTAAAATAAAAACAAAGTAGCAATACCGCACAATGGATTATTACTGGACTAGAACGAAATAATTAAAGCGCCTATCCACTTGATCTATTTAACCCATGGTCGAGAACTGCGGATTTCAGGCAGATCACCGATACTGCGAATGAGACGTCGGGATTATGATAGCTATACATTTAGCAAATTTCCTATATCAGTGTAATCTAATTACTCATATTATGGGGAAAAAACTCTGTCCGTAGCTTAATGCCCATGAAGATGCCTGCCGGAGTAACAAACGACTCCAGGAGTATAAATCCATCAAGCAGCATTGTATGAATTAATAGGTCGTTTCGTCAGACCAAATAAGAGGACAACAATATAGATTCTACATTATACATAACAAAGCTATTTTGTAATAACGACATAACTTTCTTACATTGGTGTAATAAGGAATCTGGATGGAAATAGATAAGATGTCTGACACGGCAATGTCCGTTTTAGGGTACATATAAAGAGGCAACAGGCACAAAGCATCAACATTTCTAAACATCCTTCGAGACCTACCTCCATAAATCTAAATACAACTACACATACAGTAATCTAAAAATTAAATATTCCGTACCTCCACATATTGATAGATGTGTGCGTATACCTAAGCATATGTCTGGTCTACTCATCAGCCTGTTGGAACCAGCTAATTCGCTTTTCGTACGTGACATATACCAATTACAAAAACGTTAGATAAGTTTACTCTACAGGAAGAATATGACATTGAATGTGTAACAAAGAAGTTGATACTCTGAACTGTCATATTTTACGTAGATTTATTAAAAACTAAAATTGCTGTCGATGAAGCAAAAGTCTATATTTTGCCAATCCTTAAATAATCAAGTATCATTTACCATCTTAGGGTAAAAGCCCAGATTTAAAAAAATATTACTTAATTTTTATACTTTATTTTGATCAAAAAGAGTAAAACATCTTATAGGTGATTGTTAATCTATCTTCATGTAGACCGTGGACACCTCTATCCATCAAGAATAAAGATGCATCATAGTAAAGCTAGTTCCATTCTAATGTCTGTATTTTATGACGCCATACATCAAAGTGTTAATGAAGTGTTGACATGTTAGAGAGATCTTAATGGTTGGTCATGCTAAATATATTCTTGACACGTCTTTTCCCCTGAGAATAAGGACTACTTCATTCCTAGTTGTGCAAAAATATAATGTACAGGAGCTTCGTTTGAGAGCATTATAGTGTGATGGGCTAGCTGTAGAGCTACAATACTGTAGAGTGTGGGAATTATTACAAAGTGATACTTATCAATAGAATATATTCTGTGTAATTCACCATACACACATCCATATACCTATATTATATATATATATATATATATATATATATATATATATATATAATATATATATATATATTTCATAGATATACATATACAGATATATTCAGACAGACAGGCATACAGACACTGTTATGTGTATTCAAATAATAATCATATATGCTGGTTGTATATGTTTAATAAAGCTATTTATTTATGTCATATTTTGCTTGACTCTAGAAATAAATCTATACATGATACTGATGCTATTCTTCAAAGCATATATATTATTTATATTACAATTTTATACTGACTACATATGCACCACCCAAACAATAAATATAGAATTCGTTGTTACCCAGAGACAAGATGTAACCATTTAGTGTTGTCAGCCGTGTATACGTTTTTCTCTATTCATATATGTCATTATGAATTTCCTCAGACGTAGATGGATGTGACTATTAGAGAAAATGATTCATTATATTCTGTATTAGTGAATGTCAAGGGGGATACTCATCCATCACAGCTACGATTGACTGTATCGTGAGGGGATATTCAATATATGTAAGATAAAAAATAGATTGAAAGAAAAATTGGGTCATTACACAAATCAATTTATGTTACTGTGTGTAAAATGACAATCTTTGATCAAATAAATATTATTTAAAATCCATTCATAATTATTTGGTCAGCAAAGGTTGATAACTCAATACAACGTAAATCTGGCTGTATTAATACTTTTAATGCTTCTAATCTTATTTCACATAATTTTGATGATACCTTTGATAGAAAATTTAATATATACATTAGTTTTGGACTCATGAATCTGACAAGGAGGTGGGAGAATAGGAAGGTTAGCTCATATATTCATACACCACTTTTAATTATTAAACACTAAGGTGGATATATACAAACCATGAAACAGAAATCCAAACTCACTCCTCACACGTATAACATACCAACAAATAACTACTCCAAATATATCAATCAAATACGTAAGTATACCTATTCTGAACCAGAAATATGGATTTAATGTCATAAGGACGCCTAAGTCGACATTTCAGAATCAAATCTAGATTGACTTTATCAAACGTATTGTTTCTAGATATTCCCGAAAGTGCGAATAATTTACGAATAAAATGAATAAGAAAATGTGACTTAATTGTCTTTCTCAGCTTCCCTAAAACAAAACGACACAATACGATTTTGTTTAAATAGGAACCAATAATAACTTGAAGGCAAAATTTAGTTATTTTGTTTTACAGAATACCGAATGGACAAGATGGAGATGTTTATAGCACACATTACTGTTTGCAGTAATATAAATATATATGTTGGTATGTTTTGAAAAATAATTTAGCTGTTTCAGTATATAATTATTGTACTTTATTTTAAAGAAAAACACGCAATTAGTTATTAACTTTTTATCTCAGATTATGTTTCAAACAGAAATAAGTTTATAAATGTCAATCACAAATATTAGTTACAGTTAGACATCAGTTGTTGATAAATTAATACAAAATACGGTTTTCTCTTCTAATATTTCTTTATTTGGTGTTTCTATAAATTATGAAGAACCTGCTTAGTTTTTCTGATATATATATATATATATATATATATATATATATATATATATATATATATAATGTGTGTGTGTGTGTATGTGTGTGTGTATGTGTGTGTATGTGTGTGTATGTGTGTGTGTGTATATGTGTGTATGTGTGTGTGTGCGCGTGCGTGCGTGCGTGTGCGTGTTGCCCATATCATGCTTGTCACCTGACTATATTCCTACGGTTGTATTATAAACTCAACAGATGAAACTACTGAAGCTCATCATCCAGTAGGATGAGTGACCATAAATAGTTGAGGACAGACACATATTGGATAACCTCCTTCAAAGGTCACTTCCGTAAAGGTCAGTCTAAGGCCATGTAAATAATGGAGATGTCTCTGTAGTAAAGAAGATTGCTTGTAAAAGGAAAGACAACACCCTGGAGACCGAACTGACATATTTTATCTATCTCATATTTGTGGGCATGGCTTTTCGGTAAAGTTAATTAATTGAGTGATAAAGCAAAATGAAAGATGAATATTCGGAATATATATATATATATATATATATATATATATATATATATATATATATATATATATATACCCATTTATAAATATACTCGTATATACGAATTCAGTACTGAAGCATACTTTTATATTTCCTTTAAAGTTTACTATTTGAATATTCAACATTGAAATCATATAGATGCACACTAAGGATGATTTCGACTAAAATAAAACAGAACACCAATTAACATATATTTATATTAAAAAATAATGTCGCATAAAGATTTGATAGAAATCAGTATTGGATACATCAGTTAGTAAATGATTTAACTTGATATATATATATATATATATATATATATATATATATATATATATATATATATATATATATATATATATATATATATATGGTGTGTGGTATACTTCCTGAGGAAATGAAGTTACTCGGATGAAGCCATTTACTGATCTCATAGACAGAGATAACACTAAATTTATAATCCACAACCTGAGGATTTGCAGTTCAGAAAGATACTAAGTTAACCACGGGAATACTCACACTACAGAAAGTCAATAAATTATTATCTCTGGGTTTTTTCCCATGAAAGTTTCTCTTGTAAATCGTTAATAAAACACACACTTTAAATCACAAAAACAACATAGAACTGTTTCCGATTTAATTTGTTTTATCTAAAGGACAGTTCTTTTCCGTCTTCCGTTTTAGTCAGTACAGTCTGTATATTTAACAGGTCACAGTACTGAAGCAGCTTTGGTGTCGGGTGAGATATTATATGATGATGACATTAAGGCAAGCCACAAGTGTTGTTTTCCTCCATCCGTTTGATACATTTGATCATAATATAAATTACTTTATATTGAAATAGATGTTCGGTACGTCAGGTAATGTACTTGAATGGTTTCAAACAGATTTGGAACAACGTTCCCAAAGGGTTTCGTCTTTCGTGGTATTTTATCTGGGTTCAATTCCTGTTTCTCTGGTTTTCACAATATAAGTACTTTCAATTAAAGGGACAGTTCACCCTATGAGATTATTTTTTAAATATGTAATGCTTAGAACAGTAACCAAACATTCCACACTAGTAATCACCAAATATACCTGATATCATAGATATAGGGAAATAATCAGATTATAGTTTCTCATGAGCGTTAATATCTGAGCCATTTTGAATCATCTTCCTCTTGTCAGGTTCCTTCTGGCTCAAACTGATATTGTTGTATGTCATTCGTTACGTAATTTTAACAAGATAATGCCGTTTAGTTCTGGAATAATTCTTCGCTCACACATGTTTACATGCTTTTGTATGGGCTTTTGTATGGGCTATCCCTTTAAGATCAATGCGCAACAATTAGTTCTTGAATTGAAATGAAAATGCACCGTTTTCATTCACATAAAAATCCCCAAATATATCCTTACAACATATTTACCTTTGGTGATAAGCAAACATAGTATCCATAGAACATCCGACCACCAGTAAGTTTCAATCCATCCATTATACGGGGTATGGTGCAATAGCTATGTCTCCAGAGAGCTGTATTCTCTTTATTGACAAACATCAATATTGTATCTATGAGTCTATTAGAACGATTTTGAAGGCGTTGACCATTGCCGAAGTTTGTTTTTAATACTAAAAGTGGAATATATTACAGTATGTTGGGTGCGTTCCTAGTGTAAGAAGAACTTGAACACATATATCTAAGCATAACTTAAGTATACTATTTTCTATTGTAATCTATTCTTTTTATGTTACGTATGTATGAATGTACGCGCTATTAGTGTTTCATCTGAAATAAAATATATCTATCTATCTATCTATCTATCTATCTATCTATATATCTACAAACCCAAAGCCTTCTCCACAATGCTACAAATCTCTAAAATAATGTTAAAGCTACAATATCGTTATTAGTTTAATAGATAAATTAAGTTTGAAATTTTATCCTATTGGCACAGTTTTAGTAATTATTAGAATGTGTTATCAAATTGTTTACTACTGGTTGCATAGCTCGATTGTTCGTGCATCGTTATAATATGTTGAGAAAGAACTTGATAAAACACAGATGCAATTAAGAATTATAATAGGAAAAGACAACAAATCCCCTAGACGATATTGTAATAAAGCGAATTAATTAAATATTACATAAACAGTCTGAATGTCAAGGAAAAGTTATTTAGGAAAAACTCATCTATAAAAGATATTTGTATATTAGCATCATGAATAAATATAAAATGTTATTAAATAAGGTAAGCCGTTTTAATGAAAACATCCCATAGGAGAAGATCAAGTGGTCATAAAACAAATGTTATTAACACTGAAATTACTATCTATATCCCAAAAGGCATGAGAATTAGCGAAGTTAGCTTTAAGTATCTGCAATTGGAGAGCAGACGTCGTAAATAGGCGCAATAGTAACCTTTTCAAAATAATAACATTACCTCCCACGAATTGATTAATTTAATTTCGAATCATGTTCACACTCATTCTCTAATAATATTAATATTGTTCTGCTACAAATATTATTAGATTTTCCAAAATAATAAAGGTTTCATTATGCCGACATATACACATCAAATATATGTATTTTTAAATGTGAAATTTGAAATTAATATTTAAGTAATACTATTTAAACCTGAAACAGGAAAATAATAATGAGTAACGTGGGGAGATGTAAATCAGATTTATAGTTTTTAATGTGTATAGTAAAGAGCTATATAAAATAATATTAAACATAATTTGTTTGATTAATCTCTTCAAAATATTACGGGAACAAATTTAGTAAGACCATTAATAGCTATAGTAACCATATAAAAATACCAAAAAATGGTGGGAAGTATGACCGGCTCTCGATGTAATGGCACTGGAATATTTCTCGGATAGTTCAGCTATTAGATAAGTTACACCAGTTAAACTGGTGTATTTTGTATATTACGTAATATAGATTTAATTTATATTAATATAAGTTGATTATATTTAATGATTCTATATTTCTTGTATTTCCTTTTTTGCCAGTTTTTGCTTGTGTATGTTTTTATTTTATTTTCACTGATTTCTTTCTATAATTGTAATGAATTATACTAAGGATCAGTTGTTTGCCTTACGACCCCATGGTGGTAATACCATTTGTTTAGCTATGCACCCAAGTAGTGGAAAGCATCCAAAGTAGATGGGGTCTGATACAAGTAATTTGATCACTGTGCCAATAACACGGCTATACAAAATTGGTCTTATAAATTGTTAGTCGATCTGTAATAAATCTGATGAAACATCTGATGTTGTTAATGCTCTTGATGCTCTTGTTATTACAGAGACTTGGCTGACTGGTAATGATCCAGACCAGACAATGGTGAACTCCCGCTGGATATTAATTCCATCCTGCAGCTATGATTCACAAGAAAGGTGAGGGAGTCGGCATTATTCTCGGGGTTTCTTTGAAGTGTAAAACCGATTTACAATTTCAGGCTAAGTCTTTTAAAAGGTACCAACTGTCTTTTGTATCTGGGGAGATAAGTATTCGTGTAGCTATTATCTATCGATTACACCGACTAAGAAAACTGGCCTAAAAGTTGCAGATTTCTTCAATGAGTGTTCGGAATTTGTTGATTCTCTAACTACCAACAATGGTAGTCTGTTTATCTTAGGTGGTTTCAATATACAGGAAAAAGTTGGTTATAAATGACTAGGTTATAACTAAATGGTATCTTAAAGCGAAGCGGTTAGCTAGTTTGGCTAAGCGTCCATTCACTTCCATAGTAAAGGAACTTTTTGTTTTGTTGTTCGGGGAGAATCCCCAAGCTCTCGCTTATTCGGCACAGCCTCTATGTTGGGGTGGCTGATAAACCTCCTCCCCCAACACTCACAGGGGAGCAGTACGGGAAAAAGGAGCCGAAATACCCGGAGGGTGGTCACTGCCAGAGTGTTTTACGTCCTTGTTTGTTTTTAACGTCCCCCTTTATTTTTAATAATGGAGACGGCAGCGCCATTTAACGGGGTCAGCCACCTACGATGTTGTGAGCGGAGAAATTAATCTCTGGAAACGTTTCGACCTCTTGCGGGGTTCGAACCTGTGACCGTTGGCACCAGGTGCCGGGTACTTAACCGCTGGCAGTGACCACCACTATCAGGGTATTTTGGCTCCATCTTCCCGTACTGCTCCCCTTTTGAATGGTGAGGGAGGTTGTTTCGCAACCAGTCCAACATAAAGGCTGTACTGAATAAGCGACAGCCTGGGATTCTCCCCGAAAAACAAAGCCAAGCCTAGAGGTAATCATACCTTTAGGGATCACCATAAATCAAATATCGCAATGGCTAGCAAGCGTAAACCAGTATGTGGTGTTCTGTGTAGCACACTCTCAACGTGGTTGAAGTACAAGGATGACTTGAGAAAAGCTCACGGAAATATCTGAGCATCTATCTTCAGTCATTGCCTGACACGGAACATATTTTGTCATGTAAAATCATGAAGGAGAATGTGGAAATAAAAGATGAAATTAATTGTTGGTTTACATCATCCAATCAGAGACTGGGAACACATTTGCTTCTTGTTTTAATAAAGCCATGTTATTTTCACCAATTATCGCTCATGCGTTAGTAATTAATTTGAAAACTGAGATAAAACTAAATACTATTATAACGAAATGAATTCCCAGTCTCCTTGAATTTTCACCAAAGAACTAGCTGACATTCTTAGATATGCCAATCTCAGGCACCATGTGCAAGGAATAACGCCATATATTTTATCATATCGTGTCTGTGTATTCCATGCTGTCTGATCATTTGCTTATTAACATTAATGTACTTTTACAGAACCAATCTGTTTAAGCTGATGTTATTTCATATAGAAAATAAAATTATTTTCTTACTTTTCTTGCTTACCATGCGGGTTTCCTCTCTGGAATTGGATCCACCAGATGATGTAGATCATCAGGTAGATAGATATCTGTGATAGTATATTGGGAGACATTGTAGATGAGCATACACTTTTAAGGACAAAAGAAATGCCAAGAAGACCAATGCTTCCATGATACAATAGAAACACACAAGCGGCAAAGAGACACATAACGTATTGTGAGCGACTTTGGATCAAGACAGGTTTGTGCGTTCATTATGAAATGTTACAAATTTCTAGTTAAAATTACCTATACCTCTGCTAAATCTGAATATTATAATGAAAAGATCAAAGCATAATATTATATAAAAGTCAAACTGTCTTTTCAAATATCATAAACTCAGATAAACATATGGCCTATTGGTTTAATAACTTCTTCTGTCAAAGGATATTAAATTTACATACGTGGGTTCTCTTCCAGTACCTTATCACAGGGTAAGCCATTGACAGAAGAGTCTTACATGTCCATGATGGATGCATTTAAGCCTTTTATTGTTACTGAAAAGGTCATATAATGCTTTCTGTGCAGTTGACCCTATGCCGACATGACTTGTGAAAGATTGGCTGGATGTTCTGATAAGCCAGATTGTTAATAAAATTAATACATCATTATTACTGATCCATGAAAACTTCCCCTTGTATAGCCAATAATAATAAAAGTATGGAATGTAATATTCTAAACAATTATAGACCTGTTTTAGATCTTACATTTGTATCTAATGTTATAGAAAGGGCAGTTGCTTTCCACCTAACCAGATATTTATTCAATAATAACTTTAATGAATCACTACAGTCTGCTTCATTTGATACAGTTGAACATATTGTACCTTTCTCTAGGTTAAAAGACATGTTTGGTTTGTAAGGTAAAGTACTTGAATGGTTTAGATCCTATCTGGAACAACGCTCCCAGAGAGTGTCTGTTCATGGTATTATATCTGACATTCAGTTTTTGTTATCTGGTGTACCACAGGGTTCAGTTCTTGGTCCTCTGGTTTTCACAATGTATACCCGTCCTCTTGGGATCATTGCGCAGCGATATGGGGTTAAATATCACTTGTATGCTGATGACACACAGCTGTATATATCACTGGATCCTGACAATGAGTTAAATTTCTCCTCTTCCTTGAAGAATTTAGAACATTGTATTGCTGATATTCGACTATGGATGACTCAAAATCTTCTAAAACTAAATGATAATAAAACAAATATTTTATATTTGGCATCACCACATTGTGTTAAATCCCTAAAGACACCAGCATTACAGATGGGTGCATCTTTGATTACCTCTCATGGGCCAGTTAAAAATCTAGAGGTCACTTTTTACTAATGTATTAACATGTAAGAACATGTCACATCAGAATGC
>JAODUP010001689.1:0-36143 GCA_025642065.1 Paralvinella palmiformis
ATATATATATATATATATATATATATACATATGTATATATATATTTACATATGTGATGATTTTAAATAAAGGCCAATTTATCCTTTCAGGTACTGATTAATAAATTAATTGCACAATCTAATAATAATACAATACAACTAAACGTCAGAGATATATCTATCTGCACTTTCTAATATTTTGTCATTAAAATGTCCACTCATGAAGCGTATCTTTATCAGTATTCTGACCATAAGCCATTAACAATAATTGCTTTGAATGTTTGAACTCTCCGAAGATTCGACTCGAAAACAATTCATTTGATATGTTCCAAGAAAGCAACCAATAAATTATAACAGCACAGATAATATATATATATATATATATATATATATATATGCACCTATATTTGCTAACGTACATATATTATTGTTATAAGTGTATGATGTCGAATATATATATATACAAACAGAGCAAAAGACCAATATAAAAGTTTTATATAGATCTTCTTAAAGGCATTGACTTTTTTCTCCAAAAGTGATATGGAATTAAACTGGAAAAGAATTGCTTTAGACAATACACTGTATGATTTCTATCAGAATATTATGTTAGAGTTCTATAATTATGTAATAAAACTCCTGTTTGACAAACAAAATGTATTCGATATCAGAAACGAACAATATAACACCTTCTATTTGACTCTTTTAACTACATAAATCTAAAAGGTTTTCATTATTCAGAAGGAGTAGCTCCGTTATATTTCTTTGAGTTTTTTATTTGTCTTGTAACTTTTTAATATTCAGCGACGAAGTAGTAGTTTCTATTAGACATGATTCTCGAGATGAAAGCAGATTATTCCTGTTGTCTATTATTTCTGTACTATAAAGCACCTTCCTTTAACTTGTTATGGTCTCCTACGAATTATGAAGATGAAAACCGTCTCAGTTCTACTTCTTTCTAAACCTCTTATAATGTTTTCAACTTCCGGCGGATGTATGTATTTCTGTTTGTGTGGGTGTATACTGATCACTTTTCCATCGGAGTACACTCGCAAAATAAAGAGAAATAACAAAATAATAAATCACAGTAAATTGGTTTCTTTTATCAACAATAGGTTTACTGAAATAATGTTCTTATGATAAAAATTGTCCGTTCTGCAGAATGATACGACACGTTCATTAAAGCTAATGTAATATTATGATGGTGCTGTGCTTAGAGTACTGTACTGCAAACCTCCAACTTCTGGGTTCGAATACGGCTCATGGCTGTGTTTATTAGATTTTCTTTCCCCGGAGAGATGCCCCATGACTAGGAATCCCAGGTGACAACATTTGTTTTCGTCATTAGGTTGTTATCATTGGCGCTACACGTAATAATGAAGTACTATCAAGAAATTAGTCGTCAGCTTGTGGCTTTAATCTCTGTGAGTCTATGACGCCTCTTTGGTCTAATTGGTAGTGAGTTGGATCACAGATCACTACCACCTGATTTCGAATCTCGTCGTGGGTATATCTGAAGGTTGTTTCATCCTTGACTTCGCATCATTACCTTTGAAGGTCGTTCGGCCTATTTACCTCTACCATGTGCACAAAAGTGGCCATAAAACATCAATCATCATAATCATTTGTACGAATCTACATGTTGATCCACTGACACAGCCAGAGTATAAGCTATTATAGAAGCAGATCACAGGAAGCTATGCAATATGACCTTGACTCGTATAGATAGTCTACGTTTATTAAGAAACAACACTTCTGTCCAGCATTTCTACCATCTACAGGTTATAGATATAAAGGCGAGTGGCTTATGGTTTATTATTGTTAAAGTCGAGGAGGTAGAAACTGGAGTATCTACCTAAATAGTTATTTTGTATTGGAGTTTATGTGGATTAACTCGTCGGGTAGTAATTCGACTGAGGTGCCGCTAGCACGCCCAAAATACTACAAAACGTCCTATTTCGTGATGCTGGATACTGCTTGATAACGTTCACAAAATACACACTTAAATCTAATGAGCACAAATGTCAACTTCTTCTATCACCCGTTGCGTTCGTATTGCAAAATGGAAAACAGTTGCCATATAGCCAGGCTGACGGAGAAGTCTTAAGTTAAATATTTGATTTCAAGCATACAATTATATTGAACATGTTGTCAGCCTTAATTATTGTCAGCGTGTATTCCCGTATAATTATTAGAGACAAATCAAGTTATAGATCATGAAGTATTAGGCTTTCTTGATAGAGACATCTTATGGATATTAGAGAATATTATAATTTCAACATTATTACATTACGGAAACGACACCAGGTTCCACAAATTCAGAAAACAATATCGTAGAACAGAAATGTATGAGTTTATCAACAGATGAGTTGGCTTTAAATGAATTTGTCCGGCAGTTCTATTTTTTCATTAATTGGACGATCTGAATATCGGCTCCGGACACAACTGGAACGTTACGGCTGAGGTGTGTCTGTCAAGGGAAAGAAACTTGGTGAGACGTTATACAAGACTCGGCATGATAAGTCTCCTCTCCGGTTTCAGTCCCCTGATGAAATGTCCACGATCTGAATTCATGCTATGAGATTTTCTGTGCCAGGGGTGTTATTCTACACTTCTAAAACACACGCGCGCGGACACACAGACACGCAATCAAAAACACAAATACAAACAAACACACATACACACAAACAAAGACACATACACATATTCACACAGAAAGAGCGAAAGGGGGATATATATATATATATATATATATATATATATATATATAAGCATACATGCATGTAAGCACACATACACACACAGATAAATAAAGTTAAAAAAATTAACAAACAACAATACATCTTAATATATCCCTCCCTACCTATGTTTAATTTTTGTTATTTACATGGACACATAAACCCAAGGTAATCTAATACATTGAACAAGTAAGCTTATATTAAGTAACCTTTATGATTTTATTATTGGTAACAATCAAAACTAGACTTATCCAAGATGCTGACCTTTAAAGCTTATTATGGTGAGATAATTAATATAAGAGATAAATCTGATGATATTATTTTGTGACGTTGACAATAGTATCGCTCTGTGACACCATCCTTCAACAACCCTTTCGTTAACAATGAAGGCTGAATGTTGACAACGTCATCGCTGGATTAGAAATATCATAACTACGTCTACAATCACCTTAGTCGAAATTATTTTATTTTAAGTCAGCTTTAAGTATAGTAGCTAAATATCACAATAAAAAACATAATAATAAGAGTAGCAGTATTAATATCAATAATAATAATAATAACAATAATAATAATAATTATTATTATTATTATTATCATCATCAGTAGTAGTAGTAGTAGTAGTAGTATTCTAATTATAATAAAATATAAATAATTGTTGTAAGTACGGCAATGCACGGCACACCTCCAAGATGTATCATCAAATTATAATATTATCTGTTTCCATCATTGATATTCTTTAGGAAATATTCCGTGTATAATATCCCAGGTGATGCCACAGACGAAGTTATTTGTTTTTTAAATGTACTCTGTAAAAAACACCAAATTATGACCCACAATTGCCGACAGTCAGTGTTATTATATTGTTTATTTGATATCACCGACACCAGGATGATATCAATCTACCAATGTCCAAGAAACAATAACTGAATCAGTAATTATTTGAAATTGAACGTTACTAATATTGTTATTTTGACACATATCTTCTCCATCAACACCATTCACTGAAAACCAAGAGTAGTAAGTAACAGGTAATTGTCTTCAGTTGTTATGAATGTGACTCCGGTTTTACACAATGCGATTCTCTTCCAACAATTCTCCAAATGAAATGAACGATTCGTTAAATAAATGTCATTAGTATTCTCAAGAAATTAGTGGAAAATTACTTACGCCAACGAGAAGTCGAAAGGTACTCGATAAAAACAGACAGCGAATTATTTCTGTCTACAAAAGACTTACTCATCAAAGATCCGCCAAAACCGAGCCTCAAAGACTGAACGAACACAAAATATGAAGCCACGATTTACATAGCAACTGACTTTTGACTATTGCTGTCAGGTTCAGACTGAAATATCGAAAGACCACATTCAATGTGACGTAGTCTTTGGGAAAGAAAACAGATATGAAACCACTAAAGGCGAAAAAATTATAATCAAATATACTAATGGATGTCAAATTCAACTGCTGAAGGAGTTAGTGGAGACACGTTAATTTTATCACTGACACTTTAAGAATATGATCTTTATTTATAACAAACAATTAAAGAAATGGACGAACTGTATTTTGTAATCATTTATGCATTACACTGTACTTTGTGGCAAGAAGTATGACTAGCTCTCGATGTAATGGCACTGAAATATTTGTAGGGTAGTTCAGCTATTAGATAAGTTATACCAGTGAAACTGGTGTATTCTGCAAATTAAGTAATATAGATTTAATTTAAATTAATTTAAACTGATTATATTTAGTTATTTTGTATTTCTTGTATTTTCTTTTTAACTGCTCATTTCACGCACTATATTATCGCTCAGTCCAGCGTTTAAGATTAGAGCTCGGGTTTTGCTTGTGTACGTTTTAATTTAAATTTATTTTATTTCTATAATTTTAATGAATTATACTACAAATCAGGTGATTACCTTACGACCCTATGGTAGTAATTACTTGCATTACGACCCTATGGTGGTAATAGCATTTGTTTAGCGATGCGCCCACGTAGTGGAAAACATCCAAAGCAGATTGGATCTGATGCAAGTAATTTGATCACTGTGCCAATAACACCATATAATGAACCATAGTGGGTTCCAGTCCAACAGCTTATCACAGGGTAAGCCATTGGTAGAAGAGTCCTGCATATTCATGATGGATACATTTGAGCCTTTTACAGAGACTGATATCAGACAGTTGCTTAAAAAGTCATCTAATGCTTTCTGTGCAGTCGACCCTATGACTAAATGGCTTGTCAAAGATTGTCTGGATGTTCTGATAAACCCGATTACAAATATAGTTAATAAATTATTATCTCTGAGTGTTTTTCCAAGATCCATGAAAGCTTCCCTTGTAAAACCATAAATAAAAAAACACCCTATGGACTGTAATACTCTAAACAATTACAGACCTGTTTCAAAACTTACATTTTTATCTAAAGTTATAGAAAATGGTATTGCTTTCCACCTAAAGAAATATTTACTGAATTATAACCTTAATGAATCACCACAGTTTGCCTATAAAAGTGGTCACAGCACTGAAATAGCCTTGGTTGGGTTGAAAACATTTATGATGTCAATTGATCAAAGTAAGCCAGTAATACTTGTTCTTCTGGACCTGTCTGCTGCATTTGATACAGTAGACCATAATGTACTTTTCTCTAGGTTAAAAGACATGTTTGGTCTGTCAGGTAAAGTGTCTGTTCATGGTATTTTATCTGACATTCAGTTTTTGTTATCTGGTGTACCACAGGGTTCAGTTCTTGGTCCTCTGGTTTTCACAATGTATACCCGTCCTCTTGGGATCATTGCACAGCGATATGGGGTTAAATATCACTTGTATGCTGATGACACACAGCTGTATATATCACTAGATCCTGACAATTAGTTAAATTTCTCCTCTTGAAGAATTTAGAACATTGTATTGCTGATTTTCGGTTATGGTTGACTCAATATCTTCTAAAACTAAATGATAATAAAAAATATTTTATATTTGGCATCACCACATTGTGTTAAATCCCTAAAGATACAAGCATTACAGACGGGTGCATCTTCGATTACCCTAATGGGTCAGTCCAAAATCTAGGGGTTATTTCTGTCTCGACTGAAGTCTATGGTGATTGTGCGTTTAGTGTTGCAGCCCCCACTTGGTGAATAGGTTGCAGGCAGATATTAGAAATGCGTCGTCTCTTGAAAATTTTAAATCTCTTCTAAAAACACACCTATTCGAGGTTACTTTCACAGATAAATAATTAATATCTTTTAAATCATTGCAGCGTTTTTAGAGACATATTATTTGGGATATTATTATATTACATATTATTTGTACAGCGCCATTGAATGGCTCCTGCTAGTAAGGGTGCTTTATAAAATATACAATATTGTTATTATTATTACTTCATAATCCACAGCTAAGAATATCAAACTGTAATCTCCCCCCCCCCTCTCTATAGATTCTACATTATACATAACAAAGCTAATAAACTCAAACATGTTGTAATAACGACATAACTTTCTTACATTGGTGTAATAAGGAATCTGGATGGAAATAGATAAGATGTCTGGCACGGACAATGTGCGTTTTAGGGTACATATAAAGAGGCAACAGGCAAAGAGCATCAACATATCTAATCATCTTTCGAGACCTACCTCCATAAATCTAAATACAAGTATACATACATTAATCTAAAAATAAAATGTTCCATACCTCCACATATTGATTGATGTGTGCGTATACCTGAGCATGTGTCTGATCTACTCATCAGCCTGTGGGAACCAGCTAATTCGCTTTTCGTACGCGACAAATATGTCACGCCCACAGGAAAGCGGCTACATGCAGGCTACGTACAAAAAGCGGAGGCACGTAAAAGCATACCATTTGATACCACAGCTCGTAGCAAACAACACGTGCGTGTGGTTCAATGGTGACTTGCTACATACATAACATATACTATTTTGACACCATAGTTTACATTCAACAGTAATTTTCTGTGGTCCAAAAGAAACCTGTATATAAAACATCGAAGTTCTTCTCTAACCTAAGTGAAAATCTAAGCCCTATATATACCCTCAGCGTGTTAACAAACATTACAGTTTGTTCATAACAAAGAGAATGTACACTAACTCAGTATGGACTCACTGAAGCGATTAAACTAAAATATAAACAAAGTAGCAATACCGCACAATGGATTATTACTGGACTAGAACGAAATATCGTCTCAAACCTGAGTAAATACTATGATTTATTCAAGCCTAACAGCTAATCCTCATTCGTTTCCGTTCATCACAAAGTGAACGTTCATTCACGCCTAATTTAGCGTCCCTAAGTATATGCAGTTAGGTGTGGTGGGATCTAAATTAAAGCGCCTATCCACTTGATCTATTTGACCCATGGTCGAGAACAGCGAATGACACGTCGGGATTATAATAGCTATACATTTAACAAATTTCCTATATCAGTGTAACCTAATTACTCATAATATGGGAAAAAACTCTGTCCCCATGGAGATGCCTGCCGGAGTAACAAACGACTCCAGGAGTATAAATCCATCAAGCAGCATTGTATGAATTAATAGGTCGTTTAGCCAGACCACATAAGAGGACAACAATATAGATTCTACATCGATTCTAATAGACTCAAACATGTTGTAAGCGTGTGTGTATGTGTGTGTGTGTGTGTGTGTGTGTGTGTTTGTGTGTGTGTGTGTTTTAGCTGTGTATAATAAGGCACAGGCACAGAGAATCTCGAACCGTGAATTCAAACTCTGGACGTTTCTTCAGGGGACTGAATCCAGAGTGGCGACTTTTCTTGCTGAGACATGTGTAATGTCTCACCAGTCCCTAAGCCGCCAAGCAAAAACAAAAAGCGAATCACCTACAGCCGTGGAGTTTGGGAGTAGAACACCCAAGTCAGATCACGGCATTAGTGAGAATGCTTAGATTAATTGGTTTGATTTTGGTTTTGTTGTTCGGGGAGAATCCGCAGGCTGTCGCTTAATCAGCACAGCCTCTATGTTGGAGTGGTTCAGAAACCTCCTCCCCCACCACTCACAGGGGAGCAGTACGGAAAGATGGAGCCGAAATACCCTGAGGGTGGTCACTGTCAGAGTGTTTTACGTCATCAGGGGGTTTTTAACGTCCCCTTTTATTTTAAATAATTCAGTGGAGCCGGCAGCGCCATTTAACGTGGTCAGTGCCGGGTGCTTAACCGCTAGGCCACCGGAGCTCACTATTTTTTTAAGATTAATTATCTAAGCAGCCCTATTTATAGCTATTTTTAATTGCTGTATCTTTCTTCAAAGCAATACTATATAAACCATATAACCCAATTGTCACTGTCTTCAAAGATCAGTTTTTACAACGGGCAGGCGTCATGAAGCGACTACTATTAAAACTGTTTATCTTAATTGCTATTAAAGATTGACATCTGCGCTGAAGCAGACCATAATAGCGCGTCATAGCTTCCGTACTGTTTGAACTATGCTATCATTTTCAAACGTGACCTAACGTCTGCTATTGTAGTTCTTATATTTTATTTATGACAAGCAGATTAGAGCTAATCTTGAATCTCATAGTACAAACTGGACATAACTGGACCTAGGAAAGATAATTCTATTCCCACATACAACCAAGGTGAATTTTATAAGTTGTTATATAAAACACACCAACCGCGCGAGCTGTGTCCAATGCCACCGCTCGAGATGCGATGCAGTGTTTCTATTCCTGAGTCAGGAGTACATGCTTTAAGAGCGTACTGTGTCTGCTGCAGTCATTTAAATGCTGGATAACCAGGCCAAACACTTAAACGGCGTGTGTGTGTGTGCGTGCGTGTGTGTGTATATATGTGTGTGTGTGCGCGCGCGTGAGTGTTTGAACGTGTAAATGTTTGTCAGACAGACAAAAATATGTATGCTCACATATATATATATATATATATATATATATATATATATATATATATATATATAATTTGTACACTCTGTTTGAGCTTATTAAGAATGAATTGTAGAGTTACATATAAATATATTACGATGACATATATACACTTATATGGCCTACCTGAATAACATTTACAAGATTACTGATTACATTTACAGGAAGCAATAGAGAATTTTCCAAAACTTCCATAGACAAAACATGATTTATATAAAAAAATTATCCGATAAAAGAAAGTGGACAACAGTATTTACGCATTTACTACAACACGGTAATTATATTAAATTAATTGTTTCCTAAATATAAACCTTCATGATTATACCTGAAATTGCGACCGAAAACTAATTTCCTGTTGAAATAGACGAGTCCATTATTTAACACATGCTAGCAGGTATTTATGAAACATTAGTGAGTTAAATTAATTTGCATTAACCCAGTGATTATCTCGACAGATTTTTGTAAAACGATGTCAAGTGTTATTCTGTTTTTATTCTCTAGCGTACAGCACGAGTAGATGCTAAACACATCGCTTTATAATAACATAGTATTTGTCAGTAAATGAAAGTCAAACTCTGAACACAAAATGAATAAACAATGAAAATAAGATCCATCTAAATTATGTAATGTTAACAAGTTTTGATGTTACGAGTTAGATAGGAGAAATGGCACCATTAATACTATCGGATAGATACACATGCAAACACAAACACACATGTGTGCGCGTACGCTTTCACCTTTAAACAAACAAAAGGCTTAAATAAAACCCGAAACGTATATATTAATCAAAGGCATACCATAAAAATAAATTAATTAATACGGTATCTCAACTGAATAGTATTAAAGAATTATATATAAATGAAATATTTGCATCTTTGTCACTCATATCAATCAAATTTGTACTAATCCATAAACACTAAACACAAAGGCTAATTGACCTATGAAAAAAACAAAATCACGCTGCTGATATACATGTGATACGATATGAAGTACATCTGACATGTTTAACATCATCTTTCGAACTGAAAGTAGCATAATACATGTTAATATATGAGCTCCTGTTTTCTGTGACGAAATATGTCGGGTGAATTAACAAGCTATGACAATATATTTAGAGATTTTTTCACACTGGATAACTAGAAAGAAGGTACCATTCATATTAAGCAAAACAGTTATAATATAATCCGAAGATGATTTTCTTTATAGAAAGCAAATTATCCTGGTCATATTGATGATGATAAATTTATTGCTATGTGAGTTGATGGAGTTGATTATTGTTGTAGAAGTTGTATCCATGTTGATACAACCATGCTTTTAAAGATGTTTTGACAATAATATATGAACATGCCACAAATAAAGTAGCTAAGTGTATGTAGTATCTGATCTAGAATGTATTTATATATTACATCTAAAATGTTGTACAGTAGAAGCAGGATAAACTGCTGAAGTATAATAAGTAATACCTTAATACTAATAATACCAGTACATAACTTATTACTTTGAACGTTGGCTGCACATTCTGAAATATTAAAACAATTTCTAAAATTGCTCTCCAAAAATAAAAGAAGACATTCCTAGTTAATATGAACATATCCACATGACTACAAATAACAAACATACAACGACTAATTTAGATAGGGCGATGCAGGCAGGTATTTGTTTAATAATTACTCATATTTTATACAAAAACACAATGACTCATCTACAGTCCATTTCCTTGCAATTTGACACAACGTAATATAAGGACTAGTCTATACATAACTTTCTATGCGTTCGTGTGTTTTCATGTTTTATGATCATGAAACTAAATAAATCAAATATCAAATCGGAGAAAGGGCACATTATTATTGTTGTTATTATTATTATTATTATTATTAAATGATCACCTACGATTATTGAAATCGGACAAAAGGCACATTATTATTATTATTATCAATATTAAACGACCACCTACAAAACTTGTACGGGTAAGTAACTTAATTATAATATAAATTTAGTTCTGTATTGTGAGGCCCTTTTTTAATTTTTGAAATTAAAAATAATAAACAAAATTGGATGTTGCATATAAAGAATTCACAAAAATACACCGAAAATATAACTAGTTTATATCTAAAAGTAAACTGAGCCAGCTCTCTGTTATTGTTGAAATTTAACAAGAATTGATGAGTTAACCCAATATCACCAATTCCTAAATACAGCATCAGCAATAAAACAGGTTGTTATTGTCGGAATAGAAAGAATTGTTTGCCCTAAATTTTAAATATGTCTGTAAACAAGAAATCACATACCCTGACATTTCAACTAGTGATTTTTGTTGTCAGATTTATATCGGGATCCAGTTAACCAATATTTAACTGTTAGAATGTTGTCTCACTTATTGAAAGGGTTATGTTATCCATATCTCTGTTAACATATCACAGCATAAGCTGCGAAGAATATAGCGTATGGCAGGACATAAATGTAACCGTTTCTCTTTTGGTGACGCACACGGGGGTGGTTTTGTGTTGGCGCGCCATGGTGGGATGGTGTGTGCACATCCACTGTACTGTGGTTTTGGCCGGGTGTAGCATGGTGTTTGGTTATGGAAGAAACACATGCGCTATAACACAACAATTGTGGAAAATAAGTATCCACTTTCAACAAAACAAAAAAATACGAACGGAAATACACTAGGCATTGAACTTAAGGTAATACCATAATTAACAAGATTCATCCTAGTTAAATGTCTACTAGTCTGATTCCGCTGCCTAATTTGTTTTGCTTCAATTTTGTATAAGATATATAGAGAGCATCGAGACAAAAACAGACGAATTTGAAGTATTAGCTGATACTTGAACACATGCAGATAACGAGAGTTCCATTATACAGTTTGTTTAAGGTGATATTTTACAGGAAGCGTCTCTCCTTTTGTCGAGAACAAACATTGACCTTCTGGAATAACGGTTCGGGATGATATTTATTCAGGAAAAAAAATATAAAGCTAACATTTTAAGGCAAGAATATAAATGCAATAATATGATGACTTAACAGCTAATATTGTTGAATTATGAAGTCCTATTTGCTTTGCAGCTGATTTATTTTACATTTACCTTCATACTAAATATCCAAACCAACAAGGATTACACGAAAACATTCTTCACGGTTATTAGATGTATAGCGCCAATATCCTTGAAAATGAGATACGAGATTCCTTATACAGGTTTAAGGTGCAAACTACATCTCGTGGTAGAATAAAGGGTAATCAACAGTTTGATCAGATAGGAAAACAAATTAAAGATAAATCTATGATATAATATATATATATATATATATATATATATATGTGTGTGTGTGTGTGTGTGTGTGTTATATATATATATATATATATATATATATATAGAGAGAGAGAGAGTATAATAATCAATGTTATTAGTAGATAGCATGAAAAAGCTATATCAACTAGATATAATTTCAATTTCGATTTGGAAGGTAATATGGTGAAAACAGATCTGATGTATTATGGGAGGTGATTCCATACATTTAGTCCAGTTGGAACACCGAAAATGAGACCAATGGCATCTGAGATGACTTGGCATATTGATATATAACTTCATCCCAAATACATAGGACAGGAACCAAAGTCCTTGAGTCCAAACACCTGTTTCATCCTTCTCTGATAAGCTAGGTGATAGTGGATTAGCTTTGTTTTCACATAATGTGTCTTCCACCATCACTGTAAGTGACCCAATTACAATTAGATTGAACACTTGAAGATAATGAAGATGTATCGTAGTAGTGCTACCTTTTAGCAATTCTTTTTCTTTGTTGCATCAGATCAGTAAATAGAAACAAAGACACTAGTTTGAATTAACTAGTCACAATAATAATATGATACTTAACTGTTCATTTGATTTTTATTATCTGATACCCAATATTTTAATTCCTTAACTTCAGAGAAATGAAAAATCGACACACCATTAAGTTATCGTCCGATGTTCCTTTGGAAACATAAATATTTTAAATATTCAGTTTCGTGAAAGATTTGATATCAACCACGAATTCAAGATTTTAGCGACTTAATGTAGGAAAATACAATTTGTTTAAATCACATAGAAAACAATACTGAGATCTGAATAGAGAAACCTTTAAATTTGTGCATTATCTTTGCTATGACTTGAAATGAGTAGTGTAACAATTAGAATGTCAACATTTCAGGATAGTTTTGTTGGAATTGATGCTCCTAATTTTCAAATTAAATGTTATGATATGACGGGATGGCGTTTTATTTGCAGATTCAAAATAATATTTCCACATATTTAGAAAATTATACAATGGCATATTTTATTAGAGTGACATCGTTTGATAATGGTATCTCAGATTAATATTGAGAAACCGGGATTGGAATCTCGTGATTAAACTGAAATATCGAACTAAATGAGTGGAGTAGTGTATTGTTGAAATCGTCATTCATAAAAAGCACAACTTTATTCTCGTATCCAAGTTGAAGTATGCCAGCAAATGTGAAATAAAAGTCACTGTAACTATATTTGGAACTTTAAGGATAAGTGAATTGTTGGCATAGTTACAGGACAAATAAGATAAGATAGTTGAACATGTACCAATTCGTAAAAGAGAGTTCTGAAACTTTTGTAGACCATGAATTTCTTCAGTTGTTTAATAACAACAATTGTAATAGACAATATACTGTTTACACAGGAAATATATTTCTTCTGAGATAGTGAATAACCAATGAGCATCTTTCTCTATAGTCCCTTCCTATTCTAGCCAGTTCAGTATTACCAGTCTTTACTTAAGTATTAATATAATCGCGGGGTGCTAGTGTGGTCAGTGCTAAAGAATCGACCCATTAATGACTCACTCTATCTTAGATGTATCTGTTGATAATACAAAATCTCTCGGCGAATTCAGAACTCTTAGTAAAACCAAAAACAACAATGATTGGAGAACCAAAACCCCGCCTATGGGATGATTACGCCCTTTATACACGGTTTATATCAGCAGTAACATTGTATGTGTTCATTGAACATAATCACCATAAATGGTTCGACCATTGTATAATTAAAGTGGAAAGTTTATTTAGCACCTAAATGAAAATGACCAGATTGTAATGTTACTGATGATCATTATACGTCTGTTTCTGTTCAGTTTATCGGAATTACGGTACACGAATTATAATAAACACCTTTTCGATTGAAAAACAAAAGATATATCTATAAAGGACCCCAGTATCTGATACTTAAATCAAAACAATTTTTAATAAGTTAGTTAATAGTCACTACGCGAACTATAATATTATTAATTCGTTGAAGGCGAGTGATGTTAAAATCAGATATGCCAGATAATAGGGAGTTACAATAATCTATACGAGATGTAACAAAGACATGGACTACAGTTACAAGTGTTTCTTCTGTCAGTAATAATTACAAGACGTGTATAGCGCCAATATCCTCGAAAAGAATCGAGCTTAGTGTCGCTCCTAGTACGGGGGGGGGGGCAAACTTATAATCCGGGTATGATGAAAAGTTAATCAACAGTGATCAGATGGAAAAGAATCTTAGGAAGGATAAGTGAGTCTAAAAGATATATATATATATATATATATATATATATATATATATATATATATATATAGAGAGAGAGAGAGAGAGAAGAGAGAGCATATAATCAATGTTATTAGTAGATAGCAGAAAAAGCTATATCAACTAGATATAATTTCGATTTGGAAGGTAATATGGTGAAAACAGATCTGATGTATTATGGGAGGTGATTCCATACATTTAGTCCAGTTGGAAAACCGAAAATGAGACCAATGGCATCTGAGATGACTTTTGATATATAATATTTCCTCCCAAATACATAGGACAGGAACCAAAGTCCTTGAGTCCAAACACCTGTTTCATCCTTCTCTGATAAGCTAGGTGATAGTGGATTAGCTTTGTTTTCACATAATGTGTCTTCCACCATCACTGTAAGTGACCCAATTACAATTAGATTGAACACTTGAAGATAATAAAGATGTATCGTAGTAGTGCTACCTTTTAGCAATTATTTTTCTTTGTTGCATCAGATCAGTAAATTACCTCGCGGTTGTTTACAACAAAGACATTAGTTTGAATTAACTAGTCACAATAGTATCCGAAAATATCTTCTTTCATTGTAGAACAATCACCCTTTAAGATTATATCTGATACCCAATATTTTAATTCCTTAACTTCAGAGAAATGAAAAATCGACACACCATTAAGTTATCGTCCGATGTTCCTTTGGAAACATAAATATTTTAAATATTCAGTTTCGTGAAAAGATATCAACCACGAATTCAAGATTTTAGCAAATACAATTTGTTTAAATCACATAGAAAACAATATTGAGATCTGAATAGAGAAACCTTTAAATTTTTGCATTATCTTTGCTATGACTTGAAATGAGTAGTGTAACAATTAGAATGTCAACATTTCAGGATAGTTTTGTTGGAATTGATGCTCCTAATTTTCAAATTAAATGTTATGATATGACGGGAATGGCGTTTTATTTGCAGATTCAAAATAATATTTCCACATATTTAGAAAATTATACAATGGCATATTTTATTAGAGTGACATCGTTTGATAATGGTATCTCAGATTAATATTGAGAAACCGCGATTAGAATATCGTGATTAAACTGAAATATCAAACTAAATGAGTGGAGTAGTGTATTGTTGAAATCGTCATTCATAAAAAGCACAACTTCATTCTCGTATCCAAGTTGAAGTATGCCAGCAAATGTGAAATAAAAGTCACTGTAACTATATTTGGAACTTTAAGGATAACTGAATTTTTGGCATAGTTACAGGACAAATAAGATAAGATAGTTGAAAATGTACCAATTCGTAAAAGAGAATTCTGAAACTTTTGTAGACCATGAATTTCTTCAATTGTTTAATAACAACAATTGTAATAGACAATATACTGTTTACACAGGAAATATATTTCTTCTGAGATAGTGAATAATCAATGAGCATCTTTCTCTATAGTCCCTTCCTATTCTAGCCAGTTCAGTATTACCAGTCTTTACTTAAGTATTAATATAATCGCGGGGTGCTAGTTGTGGTCAGTGCCTAAAGAATCGACCCATTAATGCACTCACTCTATCTTGAGATGTATCTGTTGATAATACAAACATCTCTCGGCGAATTCAGAACTCTGTATCCGACAAATAAACCAATAACTGTATATGCAATGATTGGAGAACCGAAAATCGGCCTCTAGCCATATCGTTGGAGCTGATTACGCCATTAAGAAACCCGTTGGCTTCCAGTGTTAATACTTGTGAAGTGGTATTTGATGATTGCATACTGTTTTCTGCATAATATCCCATGATCCTTCTAAATCACGCATACATACACAAAATTGGATTTGTTTACAATTTATTTACTGACAGTTGCACATCAACAAGCATAACTACACTGATATCTTCAAAAGACGCCACTGATCATCATAAGTCGTGGGGGATCATATATGGCCAAGAAAGATGATTTTTATTACAATAGCAGTAATTTCCAGTCAACTGGAGATTTGTGTCGAAAACAAACTTGCTTCGCCTTCTTTAAACAAAAATAAAATAACTTTAAAAACAGTGGGGAAGATCTTATAAATAATGAAAATCATACGTAATAATTTACTAAACAGCCTAGAACAAACAGCTATATATATATATATATATATATATATATATATATATTCCTCTGGCTTCAAGGAAGACAGTGTCTCACTAACAGAACTCAGCCGCGAATAAAACATCCCCAGGTGTAGGTCTTCGTGTTAGTGTACGACAGTCATCTGATTTGGACCAAACTATTATTGTATTTATATGTATGATGCTATTAATTGATTTCTCATCCAACAAAAATGTGAAGAAGATGAGAATACTCGCATTAAGGTAGGATCGAGTTCTATCAAATATTCGGTATATGTGATAAATGTATGGCTTAATTTGGATAATACACTATGAATGGAGAACCAGGTATCTCTCTATCTATCCCGATGTCTATCTCACACACACACTCCTCTCTCTCTCTCTCTCTCTCTCTCTCCATCTCTCTAAACTGGCTTCCTGTACGTTTCAGATCACTATACAAGATTACATTAACAGTACTGAGTAGAATAACACTACGGTTTCTAAACGATCCGATCCCAAATATTTACCAGTGAGACTGCTACGAACTGAGTCTTGTTTACATCTGACGCTGCCAAAAGCTACACAACAATGAACAGAACGAAATATTTTAGAGTATCACATCCCAGACGGGGGAATAAGTTGTCTAATCATATTAAAATTGTAGCAAGTTGCCGAATATTTTGCAAGGATCTTAAACTATCTTACTTGAATTAGTCTCTTTATTATATATAAACCATTGTATTTATATATAAAATGAGTTTGCGCTATATGAGCTTAGAACATATTTTAATTATGTTTTAAATGTAAAGCACCTTAGAGCAAATCAATTTGAATAAGACACTATACAAAATATTACTATTAGTATTATTATTATGAGTAAGTAATGTACGTGTGTATCAGTAGCAACAAAGGATGTATTACACAATTTGATAATTGTGCAATAGTTTATAATACTTTTCAGAATTCTTATAAAGGTTCAACTTTTGCTACACTGATGGACACTACTAGTAAAACTTCATAATATGTTTTTTTCTTCGTATCCTGGAAATCTTACTTATTAAATCTAATTTGTTTTACTTCGATGTCGGATACTATGAATGAGCTAGTGAGTGTGTGATTCTTATTGAGCCATGGTATTGATAACACTTGGAAAACATTGCTGAAAAAGGCCGATCTAGGAAAATGATCTAATCCGTTGAGGTACCCACAGATATAGGAAACACAACGATTTCAGCTCAGGCTTAAATGCCAAACGTGTAATGCGCCATCAACAGCACTACGACAATCACGTTGTAAACGTCCTTATGCACTCAGCACGTCGGGATACTCTATTTATATGACGATGGCATCGACTTCTGATTCCAGCCTTAAAATGATGTATCCGGATAAACAAATAAGCCAGAAAATGAAGACATCAGGTCTCATCACTACATATAGTTTTAGAGTCGGTCATTCAGCTGCCGATGCAACTTCGTAGTCTAAAAGATGAAGGCTGGAAACGAAACACGGACATTGGATGCTAATAAGATGCTAATATTGCTGTAAATGACACGTTCATAAAAGATGTATATCTCAACAGTTGCTCAATTTATGAAACTCATCTCCAGTTGTACATCTTTAAAGGGTTAAACTTGCAGTGATTTCAAAGTGCTTTATTTCATATAATTAACTAGATAAACACAAGGATCACTCAGCATGAAGTTGAAGATAATAATTGCAAATGACAATTTTGTTCTACAGTCATCTTGTTTCTTCTGTACTGATATGTGCTAATTTCGAAGAAGTAAAATGAAGTCTAATTCAATCCATTACATACTGATTAATAATTAACCGCACAATCGAATAACAAAACCAGACAATTTAAGTCAAATGTCTTCCTATATTTTGTCATAACCAACTAGACATGTCCACAGATGATCCGTGTCCCAGTCGGTGTGATGGTCATGATCTACTAACAATAATCGGTTTGATTGTTTGAATCACTCAAATAGTCTCCTGAAAATCGAAACAAAGTTCTAAGATAATTTGTTCTGGTTCAAGAAAGGAGCCTATTAATAATAACACCACATATTACACATGCGCGCTCGCACGCACCCATGCACACATACATAAACACACACACACATTCACACACACACACACACACATAAGTTACGACATAAGCACAAGGGAAGTACACTACTATAATAAAAAATCACTATTACTACATGTACTATTGTTACTACTTTTACTACTTGTATTTTATGCCAACAACAACAATAATAATAATAATAATATCAACAATAGCAACAATAGCAACAACAGCAACAATATTAAGAATTGCAACAATTGCAACAATAGCAACAATGGGAACAGCAACAATAGCAACAACAACAACAACAAAACCTGCTACTACTTCTACTACTGTTAACTTAAATCAGTTGGTATATCATTACTCATGCGGCTGTTCCTAATACTACTACTACTATAATTACTACTACTACTACTACTAATAACTACTATATAATAATAATAATAATAAAACCGCCGTTACTAAAGCCATATATACTGTTACTATCACTGTTTCTTCTGCTACGACTACTACTGCTATTAGTTCTACTACTAAGACTACTACTTTTATTATTACTACTATTACATCGTCTACAACAACTACTCCTGCTAATAGTATTATTATCCTATTACATTACTACTACTAGTACTTCTAATACTAATATCAACATTACTGCTATGTTGTACTACTACTAGTGCTGTTATTACCATTCCTTCTACCAGTGATTGTGGGGCGCCTCCGTAGTCTAGCGGTAGGGTGCTGGACTACAGATCACTAACACCCGTGTTCAAATCTCGGCGTGGGCATATCTGAAGGTTGTTTCGTCTTTGACTTCGCCTCATTACCTTTTCATGTCGCTCGGCCCATTTAGTCTACCTTGTGCACAAACGTGGCCGGAAAACATCAATCATCATCTACCAGTGATTGTCTATTACTACGTCGTCGTCTACTACCAACATTACTTAATAGGTAAAAGCTTTTATGTACAGAATAATTTATGAATAAGTTAATGGAATAAACAAACAAATAATTAACCAGCTTTTAAAGTTCTAAACAAAATATTTATATCGTAATTATAGCAATATATATTTCCGTTTAAGTATTTAATTGTTTATTTATAGTGAGTAAGTGAGCGAGATGTGAGTTAGTGAACTTGTGAGTGAGGCAGTGTGCGTCAGAATGAATAATTTAATAATCATTTCTCAATTTATTCTTTTACAATATGTGTGTGTATGTGTGTATATGTGTGTGTGTATCTGTGTGTATGTATGTGTGTATCTGTGCATGTGTGCGTATGTGCGTGCGTGCGTGTAGGCGTGTGTGTGTGCGCACGTGCGTGCGTGTAAAAAATACAACTATTTCCACTCGTCTATTTTTATTATTCAGTAGCAATAGCTCTGTTACATTTCTTTGTATTCGTTCTCATTGTTTTGTAAGACTTTGATGTTCAGCCAAGACACAAAAGTCTGTACAGGACAAGATTCTCAAGATAAACTAATGTTATTATTGTTGTCTATTATTTCTGTATTAGAAACGGCCTTCCTTTACATTGTATTGTCTCCTACGAAGTTTGTTTTTTTTAATTTTATTTTTGTCGTGTTTTATTGCTTCCCACGCATGTAATTGACTGTGTTTGTGTGTTTTTGCTGTTGATGTGACACGGCCATTCAAGATAATGCAGTTTTCTATGTGGCGCAGGAGTTAATGCACTCCAGTGCAAATCTCCAGCCTGTGGATTCCAATACGGCTCATGTCTGTGTTTGATATTTGTTTTCCTCGAGAGATGCCCCTTGGCCATAGTTCTAAGCTTTAGAACCATGACCATAATAATAATAATAATAATAATAATAATAATAAGTCGAAAGTCCAAATAGCGTTAGGCTGCATACCCCCACCCGGTATTACTAATCTATATAATTTAATAAATTGTCAATCTCGGAGGTGTTTACTTTTACCAAATACAGGTGTCTTCATCACAATAGGTAGAGTAGAAAGGAGTACAGTATTATTATATTGTCAATCCATACTACAGAGTACTATGACATGAAAGGAGATTCTTTGGTGTAGGTATTTGTTGTCACGTGTATTTGTGTATGTTTGTGTGTGTGTGCGTGTATATATATGTGTGTGTGTGTGTGTGTCTGTGTGTATTTTTGCTTTGTATATTACACCGATGATCATTAGATACAGGCTATTTGAGACTACCACATATCATTATTGTCATATCCAATATTATTGACAACTAAAGATTCACCGAAGACTTACTTTAGTAATAGGCAAAAATCAATGCAAGGCACCATTATGCTGACTATCGTTTACCTAACTTGTACACATAGGTTTCACACAAATAAAACAATTAGTTCATACTCATTTTATGTTAACCATCTTAACTTTAAAAGTACATACACTTGAATACAGATACAATTGGATATGTTATCTCTACCTGCTTGATGTTAATCATTATCACTTATTGAATGCTGTAATCGTGTTTCCTTTTTTTGTAAATGCTAATCGTTTGAATACAAATAAAATCTAATGGATTTTCTTTATAGACAAAGTTCAGCAATTAGGAGCACAGAGAGAGAGAGAGAGAGAGAGAGAGAGAGAGTAATTACCGGATTGTTGTAATTGTTCGTTCGTCCAAAGGGAATATGAATATTTAATCAATCAACTTTGTCTGAACGTGTGCCTATCTTACTATCGAAACTATGAATAATCCTGAATGTAGTTATAAAGTTAGCAACAGTACACACTGATAGTAATAGAGAACAGTGTTTACGGCTATAAAAATAGTATGGCACATTTGGGTTGATATTACTCTTACAATGATGTCGGATATGTGCAGATGAGTACATATAGAAATTCGTCAATTAATATGTATCCTATCATATTCTGTTTTCGGTAAATATTTTGTTTACATGGTTTTATTTCACAATTATTTCAGCTCTAACTTCATAGATAATATGAATATATTATAAAATATGACTAGAAACAATTTTAGTCTACAGATGTACCACAGCCTTATCATAGGACACAGAATAAACCTTGGTCGACCCAAGTTTAGCTATTAAACGATACTTATAAAGCCCTATCACTCGCGTGATGCAGTCATCGTTAAGGTGTATCAGGTGTATGTATCGGATATTTAGGCGTAACTTGCACAATCATCGATACACCGCATTAATGATCGAATGTGTCAGCTTGCCTCAATGCAAGTAGAAGGGATTCGTGTAAAAACTGTATTGACACACCATCAGATACAGGATTGGTTATAAGATAGTCCTGCTCCTCTTATATGGCACCATACACATAGCTGGATGGTCAACTGGAAACCGTTGATCAAATACGACAAACCATCTAGAGTATTGTAATCATTTGACATACATTCTCTAGTCACCCCAAAGACCAACCAAAGCATTAGGATCATAGAACATTTATCTGAACACCAGAACTTTGACACATATCCCAATCAGTGAGCGATATTAGGCATCCCAAAGACCAACCAAAGCATTAGGATCATAGAACATTTCTCTGAACACCAGAACTTTGACACATATCCCAATCAGTGAGCGATATTAGGCATCCCAAAGACCAACCAAAGCATTAGGATCATAGAACATTTCTCTGGACACCAGAACTTTGACACATATCCCCATCAGTGAGCGATATTAGGCATTTTAAGAGATTATTTATCTTCTTTTGCCTTTAATGTTATATAATCAACCTACTTTATTCATTTATTATTAGTTTTATCAGAACATATTTGATCATTGTTACCGTGAACTGCTCAACTATATACAACACCTTACAATTAAACAGTGGCATCGTCATTGCAACTGGCATGGCAAAACATACACAACATATAAGAAAGAGGACTTTCAAGTTAAAAAGGTAGAATTCTATTTAACAATCGTGTTCGGGGAAGTATTTGCTTTCATAAATTTGAAACTACTGTTGCACCAGTAAACCCTAAACCACATCCTTTTTTATGAATAATGCTGCATTATAAATTGTTTTATTTGATTATTTGACCTATTCATATGCATGTATCAGTAATATGCAGGTAGATAAATCTGTATTTCTCTTCAATCTTAGAAATCGCTAAGTAACAATATTAGGACATGCGACATGCTTCTAGATGAAGTTGTCATTTTGAATTATTTCCTACAATTTTAACATGTTAAATTAACGCGTTAATCAACTTTATGAAGATTGTCAGTTACTGTCAGCTTTATTTAATTAGCAATAATTAGATCAAAGAAAATACTTGATTGTGGTTAATATATTCTCTAAGCAAGCATCGATTTGTCAAATCTTGGTAGACTTGGAAATTATTAGATAAATGTCGCAGTAGATGTTTAATAAATTGCCTAACATATCTAATTTTAGATAAATGCTTAGTTGTGTAACTGACATTTCTATAGCCATTTTCTTTAACATGCGTTTTACAACTATTTAACATCTCATTATCAAATAATTACTGTGTATTTTCGCAATCATCCCTACATTTGCGATTGTAATATGTCATTAGTGATCACGATTGATGAGTTCTTCTTCACCAACTTTTGAGCTCACAATTAGACGTAAAGTGGTCTTCTATAGAACGATGAGAAACTCAAATTTGGGTTGATCGGTATCTTCTTAATTTGTTTATTTACTTTGAAGGATAATTTCAATTTTATCACATCACTTCTTTATCTTTAGGACATTCAATATATTTCATCTGCGTAAATCCTCCCAACCAATCATTAACATTGTTTACAAAATCATTTGTCTGCCACAATCACTCTAAACGACATTATCACACAATACGATTAAACACAAGGAGATCATGAGGATGTATAATAGCAACGTTACCTTTTAACGAATCTCCTATCCTCCATTTAGGCATCAGGTCAGTAAATTATCTAGCCGAGTTTACGACAAATGAATTAGTTTGAATAAATTAGTCACAACAGTTTAGAGAAATGTCTTCCTGCATCTTAAGAATGATCACTGCCTAGGATTATTTCTGATACAAGAAGTAATTGTTACGGTAATATATTGAATTGCTACATCTTATAGGGAATATTTTAACTCCTTATCTTGAGACAAATCAAGGACCAACATGATTTGGCAATTAGATGCCTTTGGAACGATAAAGGTTTCGCGAAATATTTGGGATCAAGCACAAAACCAGGAAGTCAAGGTTTTAGCGACTTCATATTGTAAAATACAATTTGTTCAAGGAATATAGAATATAATATTTATATACGAATAGACAAACCTGTGGATTAATACACTCTCTTAGCACTGATCTAAAGTGAATACAATAACAATCAGAATTTCAGAAGTTCGCGATATTTTTATTGGAATTGATGTACCAAGATTTATATTAACTTTAAGTGAACATGGGGATGGCTTATTATTTGCATATTCAAAATAGTATTTTATAATAGAAAATTATGTAAGGGTATATTTTATTAAATATAGAGTGATATCGTTTGATACATGTCATTTGGCATTAATATACGGGAACGGCGACCTGAATCTGGTGTTTAAACTGAAATACCGAACTGAATGGGGGTAATATCTTTCTGCAATCGTCATTCATGAAGGCCATGACTTCTTATTTGCATAGAGCTCCAAGTAGAAATATACAAGCAGATATGAAATAATGTTCAATGTAAGTATTATACGGAACGTTATGATAAATGATTTATCGGCATAGTCACAGGCCAAATACCATAAAACACTCTCTCCTTCACACCGAACACACACACACACATATATATATATACTTTCACCTTCAAGTTCAGAACCACTGCAATAATATTAAAATAAAAGCACCATGTGACAGCCAGATTATACCTTAAAGGTAAAGTCGATTCCATTTATTTAATATATGACGGTTGTATTATGAATTTTAAATTTCGAGTGTCTTCTTTTGCTATTATTTTCCATCTTTCTTTAATTTCGTATGCGAGAACTTCTTTTGATGCCAATATGTATATTGAATCCTGTATATATAATTTGACAGATATTCTAACATTTCAAAAGTACATTGTCTACACAAACAGATAGGTTTGTTTTCGCCAATAAATGTGTTCTTTTAACGAATTATTCGTTTGGAATGAATGAATTGGCAGGAATAAAATAATTCCTCTCAATATTTTCCGGATTGCTAGACTCTGTTAGTAATGAGGGATTAGCCGTTAACTATTAGTAATTACACAAGTGAAACACACTCACAAAGTGTTAAGGAGGTCACGTTTGTTGCCATCAAATACGGGAAAATTATATATCCAATCGGTTCTTCAATTGTGTATATATCCTTTTGTTTCTTGCACTTCAACATTTTTTTCCTGGATATAATGACTTTGCTAACTTATATCGTAAACAAACATTTTGTCTAGGAATCAAATCAGTGGGGATATTATATAAAATGACTTAATTAATGAACAGATATTTAGATTGAAATTGTCATTTCTTTAGATCTGACGAAGTGAGTTAAGAAAAGTGATGAGGATTTTATGAGTATGTCATCTGTCAAAATATATGAGAGACAGATCACCGCTGTTTCAATGGCTCTCCTTCAAATTACACATAGGCCAATAATGCCTATGTCTCTCAGACAAGATCTGGTTATGCATTCTTTCTTCTAATGCTTAGAAAGAAGTGCACCGATGAGATTCTTTATACTGCTAAAGTTTGAGCATTTATACCTGAGAGATGGCATCAATCAGTTAAACGACATCCTGTAGTATGTGGTATACAAGACCACTGGTTAATATAATAAAGGGCTCTTTATGACTATGGACTTTACGTTCACAGAAACTTGGATTATTTATTAAGAGGGTGTAATTTAAAGTTACATGATTACACATAAATAAAACACAACGCAAATGGTGCGATTAGAACAATCAGAGAAAATATCCTTCAAATTGGGGCTTTAATAATACAACATTCCAGTTTAATTATCCGCGTATATAGGCTATTTACATTGCATACCATTTCATGTTGTTTCGTATTATCGCTTAATTACACATAGCCTAACAATGTTGTTCCGGCCGCTCATGTCCAAATATATTTTTTATCCCGTCATAAGTTATCTTCTTGATGGCTCAGCTTTGTGATTACTCTTTTGTGGACCTATACATTTTTGATGTACCTGTATATTGAACTGTGATAAAATTTCTTATTTGATTAACAATATTTGTGGATAGTAGAAATATATATCGTATCGGTATGGTTTAGTGCTATTAATGGTGATATGCATATCATAGCCCTTACTATGATTGAGACCATATTCAAAATACTTGGAAAATTCTTTAACTCGTACATTTAGACATCGGGGTAAGTTATGTCTTACCTGTGACAGGATATGCATGTATTTGTACACGTTTGTGTTTGTTTTTGAAGACAAATGACATGTATACAAATGTTCCTTATTTGTATTTCAAGATTAATCCGACTAAAGACTTCATTAGTTCAATATTTGTGGCATATATTTATTGAAAGCAGATATCCGGATTTAAAAGCGATTAATGTTTTCTATTTGGACATTGACGGCTTGTATTGTTCGGGATCCCGTATTATTTTAACTACATTAATTGGGAACTATTGATGTGGGCAGAACTGATAATTGTATTCTGGATTCTCAGCAGCACCCAACTATTTCAGTTTATTTTTAAATATAAATGTGTTGTTTCGGGGTTATATTTCTGTATGCGTTAAATAATCCGTCCTATTTTATTGAAAATTATGGATTTCAAAATAACCGAGCGTGTCACAAAATATCGAACTGAAGTTATATTTTATTTTTATTTTCTTACTTTTCCATGTATCATTGTTGCTAGGATAATAGATACAAAAAGTATAATTATCTTAATTTGTTCCTATAACTTGCCTCTACTGAAGTGTTATCGACGGCTTAATATCAATTAACTTAGCCAGATTAAGAAACTGATTTGGGATAAAGTGCTAACTGCGCATGCTCAACAATAGTAATAAGCAAACCATTACTCACTCAACTGTATATCAATAATATGTAAATGGTAGAAATCCGGGAAAGAAGTGTTGTTTCTTGATGAACATTGAATTTCTATACGTGTGAAGGTCATATTACACATCCACCTGTACTCTGCTTGTATTATAGCTAATATCCGTGAAATATAAGTGGACCAACATGTAGACTCATACATAAATAGGCGACTACTTTCCATCATTATCACCTGGAGCGCCAAGGACAACACAAGAGTAATGGTTCTGGGCCTCCAGTTACAGTCTAATAATGAACTTGTGAACCCTGATTACCTTTTAATTAATCGGCATATAGACAGGACTGAACGTTGTGTCATATATCTGTCGAAAACTACAATAGCATTAAACTAAGGTGTAATGCTGTAGTTGGCAGATCAAGTAAAATCTGGATTTTATCAAGTTCAATTGTTTTTCTACCAACTTTGCAAGTCAATGTCTTCAGACGAATAGCAGCTAGCAATGTTCAATCTGTATAATTAACTTATCTGTACTTTATCGTCATAATAACATATATGGCAACCATACACGTATAACCTATTGCTTGAATTTGACCACAGAAAGCTGAACAAAAAGTATGTTTTGACTATTGGGTGGGTTCATATCAGCAACTGAGATAGGTGGTAGGTGAAATCTAATCGTGTCACCTATCCATGTGATAACACCCGAGTTGGCGGCGGTATTAATTAGCACTTGTTATCTTGTTATAAGCCAAGTGTATTACAATAGAAAACTCTAAAAAGCTACAATATTCTGTAAGTTTCAATCGGGGCACAGGTTATGTATGGGATAAATCAGGAGGTCGTAGTGCTTTTGAAATAGGAATGTGTATCATTATGTATTTGCGCTCATTGCCACCATCATTAAGTATGTTATCCTATTCTGATACCCGCACCGGCCGAAACAGGATACATTCAGCGCTTCTGTTTAGCTGTATGCTATGAACATTGTCCAACACTGAAATAATCGAACAAAAATGTTTGAGCCTGGCCGCATACAAATATAATGTGACTCGATGCCAGCAGCAAAAGAGCATGCGAAGAAAAGCACTTCCAGTTTCTTCCCCAGTATATTGGACACATGTTATACATATGGCAATTCGCAAGAACCCATACATTGTGGCATAATGTCAGAGTTACCATACCATCACAAAGGTTCAACTCGTTGAAAATAATATACCTGCGTTTCGATAAAGAAAAACAGTTTTAGTGAAAGAGAGGTGCAATCAAACAAAGTTTGATACAATATGTTTCAGAATAAATGACACCAAAGGCAAGCCTAAACAGCAACCTATGCTTGAAAGAATGTACTCGAGCAAAATTCCAATTACCACAGCTGAACACCGTAATGCCAGAATAATCCCAGCCAAAGTTAGGAGCTTTATGAAAATCTAACATCTAACCACAAGTCTGTAGATAAATGATGAGAACTAAAGAATGTAAAATGAAATTGAACTGTGCTTTAGGTTTGATATATTATAGGATGATGTTGCAATTTAACTAGAAGTGCTACTGCAAATATTATTATTCAACATGTCATGTTATTATTCAACATGTCATCAACATACATTATGGTAATTTTTTCTGATTGTCTATCTATCTATCTGCTATATAGATTATTATTTTGGTAATATACTATTTGTAATACTCAGTAACAATGATTGTTTGTTCCATTTTATTATACAATGTATGTAAAGTCATATTTACCACTAATAAATTATAATCTATCATTTAGTTGTCACTATGGCGTATATTCTGTGTACGCTGAAAAGCATTATTTACATAATAGTCCTTTTTGAATAATTTGTATTGAACAGTTAATTCCAGAATGTGCCTGCCAAAACGTCAACAGCACTTGGCAGGCTGTATATAATGGTTTGTTAGATTGATCCTATCGTTACAATTACAATAATTATACAACATCTATAGTGCAAATATCCTCCAAAAGAATCGAGCTCAGTGGCGCACCTAGTACAGGGGATGGGCAAACTGGTAGTCGGGTATCATTTCAATTTTCAATGATCGTCCAAAAACTTAAAATTCTTATATCTCAGAAAAGTTCTTATAACTTTGAAAATGCGAGATAGCACCTTTTGGTTATCATAGGTCGATGTGTATATGCACACATATTTCTTAACGTGCATAAATTACGTATGGAACTGCTCCTTGACAAACTTTTATTCTGTATACGAAATGAAATATATAACTATATTTACTCTGACCTTTTAAATAAACAAATCTGAAAGGTTTCCATTATTCAGTAGCAGTAGCTTTGTTACTTTTCTTTGAATTTGTTGTCTTTATTTTGTAACAATTTAATGTTTTGTGAAGACGCAGTAGTCTGTACTTGACAAGATTCTGAAGATAAACGAAGATTATTCGTACTGTCTATTACTTCTGTATTACAAACCACCTTTTACTGTCTCCCTGCGGCTTATGGAGATCGAAGCCATCCCATTTCATATTTTTTTCTTTTGTATTTTATCAGTTTTTCCACTTCCCACGAAATAGTTAATTTTTTCAGGAATAGATTTAAGCAAATACTGTTCTTGGAATAAAAATTGTCCGTTTTACATAGTGATGCGACGCGTTCATTCAAGCTAATACGGTTATTATGTTGGCTCATTGTTTATAACAATGGCCTGCAACCCTCCAACTTGTATATTCGAATAAAGCTCTTGCTTATGTTTCTGAGATTTTTTTTCCTGGACAGACCCCCCTCCCATGGCTACGTATCCCAGATGACAATATTTAGTTCATTTTTAGGCTGAAAAGCGAGACCTAGTTTTACGACAGAGCTATTTTGGCTCTGACCATGAGACACTTCTCTTGTGTTGTCCTTAATGCTGCACGTGATAATGGATTACCATCAAGGAAATTAGTCGCCTGCCTTTGGCTTGAATATGTGTGGGTCTATATGTCGCACCGCTGACATTTCACCGGTATTAGCTATAACAGAAGCAGATTAAGGGGGGTTTATGCAATATGACCTTGAATCGTATAGATATTCAATGTTTATCAGAAAACAACACTTCTGTCCGTGACTTCTAACACCTAGAGTTTATTGAAATAGAACAGAGTGAGTTATGGTCTGCTAATCGTTAAGTCGGGGTAGAAACTTACAGTTTACGTCAGAGGTTGAAACTGATTATTGTGTCTCGGTTTTGTATGACTTTAATGCCATTGTTTTATACCGACTCACACACACACACACACACATATATATATATATGTGTGTGTGTGTGTGTGTGTGTGTCTAATGCAGAATAAGAGTGAGTAATGTGTGACCGATGGCCGAAGATATTCGTGTGAGAAATATTAATCTCCTGAGGAAAATAACAAAGACACAACAACAAAACTCATATTTTATTTTACTCTAAGATATTAAACCTCGTAGTTCCAGTTAATATTCCGAATACATTTAGATAACACGGATATATAGAAGCCTACTTACCTGCTACATGCAATATAATTAATTACGCGTAAGGAGAGTATTCGATTTGCATCCTTTGTTTATTAAAGTTATCATCTTTATCTGTAAGTAATAACCTAACAGAAGGTTGCTTCTTCTAGGGAATAGAAACAAGTTCAATGAGAACTTCATGAATGCCCACAGAAGGACTGTGACAAGATAGACCAAAGGCGAGACTCGTATACGTACTGCTATGTTTCTCCTGGCATCTCAGCCAGAAAGAACAGTGATTAGACTACGATTAGTACGATCAGCGGCATACTATGTAGGCTGATGAACACAAACAGCTTGTTAGACAAGCTAGTTATCGGGAGAAAGAAGTTCAACGTGCTGCTATGTCCAAACCAAAAGACATTTAGGATGTGTATGGACGTAAATAATCAAAATTATTGCTTAACGCTGATGAATAAATTTAGTACTCGTACTTCCACAAATCCAAACAGCCGTTTATGGATTTGTGATTATTCAGACTCATTTGTTCGCATCAGAACCAGAAGAACCCAAAACCAGGAACCCACATCATAACGTATGCAGTTTTTACACCCTACACAAACCTTTTCTCAGTCAAAAGCGATGCATGATTGTTCTGTATTCAATCAAAAACACAAATCTTTAACTGAATGTATTACAATTCATAGAACCTCCAACTGTAATAGCATCAAAGATTAGTATAATAATATATTATTCGCCTTTTCTCACACCAGAGTATGTTTCGATAATCAAAATGTAATTTTAATCATGTTAACTCAAATTCGTATTCGACATTTAACTGCATGTCATAATAATTATTGTTTCTATTCTATTTATGTGCAACATAATTGATTAACCAGAATGTTATCCTACCATCGACAAAACAATCACTGTATATGTAACCCTTCCTAAACTTCCTATATAGCCCAAAAGTAGCCTGGGATTTTAATAAGGGAAGGGGAACATTTAATATTTTACTTTGATTAATTCATAATCTTCCAAAGATCGATTGCAGTTGTTGTTGTTGATAGTTGCTGATATATATATATATATATATATATATATGGTGAAATTCAATATTACTTTGGCTTTGGGAAAGAATACTCTTGCCGAAATGTATTATAATTAAATAATATTGTTTGGTTGGAGCCTTGAGGAGTGTGACACATTAAATTGGTCAACTGCCACTTTAAGAGTATGATCATTGTTTATGTGATAACAACCAATTAAAGTAATTGTTTTGTAAACTAATCTCTATAGGTTAAATATTATCAAGACTACTAGATGTAAACAAAAGATAACTAGGAATAATATCTGAAACTTTAACAACATGTTACTGTTTATTATTATATAGTAATATTTGATTTGTTGTGATTAGTATATATACATATATGTGTGTGTGTGTGTGTGTGTGTGTATGTGTGTGTGTGTGTGTGTGTTTTAGGATACATATAGAGAGGCAACAGGGCATCAACATATCTAAACAATATCAAGACCTACCTCCATAAATCTAAATACAAAAACTATACATACATTAATTTAAATATAAAATTTTGCCTAAGGAACAGGTAAGGAGAATTACCATTTGTAAATATAACTAATGGACGATTCATCATGGAACAAATTATTGAGACGGATAATGTACCTGTCGGACATAATCTGAAATGTAAATAATCAAATTGTGTGAAATAACAGGATTATATTGGACTCTACCAGTATTAACAAGGGAGATAATATTGTTAGGCCTATGGCCTAGTGGGAAAGAGCGTGGGACTTTGCGGAAAGTCGGATGTTCGAATCCCGGCCGTGGCATTATAGTAGGAAGAGTTTTTCATCCAGCCAGGCAACTAGTAAGGTTTTCTCCGCCGAATATGCCATCTATTCTAAATTCCAAATTTATTTAGCATTAGTCCCCGTCGTGAAGCGGTAAATTACAAACCATATTCGTCTCCCTTGTTTGAGGTAGCTAAGCCACGTAAAAATACATGCCATTTCGGTTTTTATTCACGATATATAAAGACGCATGCAAAGAATTGTTTTTTTATTTAGTTATTTACAAATAATCACTGCAGATTATTTTATCTGATCGTCTTATATCTTTAGGGAATGGTTGGTATGCTACAATCTCTCAACTTGACCAGAAAAGGGAAGAATTATCAAGATGAGCCATTTAAGGATAAGAACAATAAGCGAAGTATTGACACTTACAAAGGCTGCTCGATAAAGGAAGATCTGTTGAATGTGGAGCAGCAGCTTTAGCAAGAGTCAAAATGGGAAACATCAAACTTGTTTTATTTATAAGAAACTAGTCAATCTTCAAAACACTAAAAAGAATATAGAGGTATTTTCGAATGGAACTATTTATCATATATAATCAATATCTTCTTGTTATCATTGTTATTGATTATATCCAGGATTGGAGACAATGAAAGTCACCTTATATATTCTTCGTGGTGAACAGCATTGTCGGCAAGTTAACAAATCAAATATAGCTCTTTTCCAAAAACAGACAATGTTAGTTATTGACCTGAATATCAGATAATAGTTATATATCTGGTATCATGCGTTAGATATGTTTGTATATGTTTAGCTGTGTAATTACACTTGTGTCCAGTTTCTTGACGAATTGTTCAGAGTTGGAATTCATGAATTCACGATTCTCTGGGCCTGTGCCTTATTCCCCCGTGATAACACACACACACACACACACACACAAACTCACGACAAAACATACACAACAGAGAGACACACATCTACATGCGCACACACAATTTAAAACATAAGCACAAGAGAAGTACTCTAACATAATAATAATTATCACTATTTGTTTTAGTTTTGTTCCTATTTTCATATTATACTAACAATAAGAACAACAACAACAATAGCACAAGCTTCTACTTCTACTACTGTTAACTTAAATAAGTTGGTGTATTACTACTCATGCTGCTGTTTCTAAACTACCACTAATACTAATACTACTACTACAACAGCCAGAACCTATTACTACCACTCCTTATTCTGCTACGACTACTACTTTTATCATTTCTACTACTAAGAGTGCGAGTAGTTCTACAACTACTGCCACAACTACTACTGCTTCTTTTATTATTACTACTGTTACTACTTCTACAACAACTAATCCTGCTAATAGGATTAGTATCCTATTGCATTACTACTACTAGTGGTACCTTTAATATTAATATCAACGTTACTGTTATGTTATGCTACTACTAGTGCCATTATTATCATTCCTTCTACCACTGTTTGGCAACTGCTACAAACTACTACAACTACTACTACTACAAACTACTACTACTATTCTCAATACTACTACATCTACTACTCCTGACATTACTAATAGTTTTTTATGTAGAATGTTGAGGATGGAAGCTTTTATGTATACAGTAACTCATGAATAAGTTAATGGAGTAAAGAAACGAATATTTAGCCATGTTTTTCAGTTTTTAACAAAATATTGATATGGTAATGTTACCAAAATCTATTTACGTTTAAGTATTTAATCGATTATTCTTAGTGAATGAACGGGTGAGTATGTGAGCGAGTGAGTAGACGAGTCAGTGAGTAAGAGTGCGAGATAATGAGTAATGTAATCATTATTTCTCAATCCATTATTTTACAGTACTGAGATGGTAAAGTAATCAATTGTTTTTTTTATATGTAAACATATCTGGAGGACAACGTATACGGTTATAAGCCTGTGTACATATAGTTACATGGGCTGATGTATACTTACCTGCATCGTGTGTCGAAACCAAGAATATAGGAATCGACCAATAATTGATCACAAATATACAACTTTATTATTTGGTTGACACAAGATTCATAATGGACACACTTTCTTTAACTAAACTTATGCTGGGACTCGAGCTCTTCAGTTGCTGTCCCTAATCTTTGGAATTCACTCCCCGAACATGTTAAGTCTTCAAATACCATAGTTTCTTTCCGTCACCATTTGAAAACTCACCCTTTCAGATTCACTTATCCTTCCTAGGTTTCCTTTCCATCCGATCATTTGTTGATGAACTTTACATCGTACCCGGACTATGAGTTTGCCCAACCCCTGTACTAGGTGGCGCCACTGAGCTCGATTCGTTTCGAGGTTATTGGAGCTGTAGAAGGTTCGTAATTATTATTATTATTATTAAATGCTCTGGTATAACTAATTTTAAATTGACAATTAGGTCTCCTTATAATTCCAAAAATATAATATAACATAGGAGAAGTCTGAAGACTGATTAGAACAACTAACCAACCGGTATTGATGAGTTTTAAAAAGATGTACATAATATTGAGAAAGAGGACTTTATGTCATACAAAGAACAAAGATTTTGTCATAAGTCAATAACAATTAAATAGATGGATTTCCTAGAGCCCAATATTGTAATAATTAACTTATATTTATCATCTTTTATAATCGCCCATAAATCAACTGGAGCCTAATATTATTATTATGATGATGATAACGGATGATGATGGTGTTTTAATAATAGTAACAATTATAATTATTATACATACTATCATAAGTAGCTGCAGCGTGTGTTTGTGTGTTTGTGCGATTGACGTTTTAGGAGGACTTTACAAACAATTGTTCGATTTCAGAGGAAGGAATTTCGTCAGCTGTGACGGTTCTTCATCATGCCACATCCATAGAAAACCGAACATAGTAAAAGTGAAACAATCAATAACAGTTAAAGACGTGTAAAATAGTTCCAATGAAAGCAGGAACCTTTACAGGTAAGTGGCTTCTCTGAAACTGTCGGGAAATTGGATGTATCGTTCTCGTGAAGAAAATATTCCGATATTCTGATTGTGTTACTAAGTATTTCTATAATCTGGCCTTTAGTTACTAATGTTCGGGCCCATCATACGAAGAAGAACCATTCCTTACCCTTTACAAATTATGTATCAGCATAGTAATCACACACCGCTACTAAGTTGCTTTTTCACCCTATATTAATTAATTTAAAGGTAACCTAGTAAGGGGATAAAAGGAACCCATTTGTTAGCAGAACCTGGCTGGCAGTCATCGATGATATTAGTTGTAGATATGTATCTATGAATGAAATCAATATTTTCTGCTAGTTGATGTTATCAATTATATTCGGGACAATCACCTGATATATGTTTCATGTTGAACAACATTGTCGAGAAGTCAACAAATCAAATACAGCTCGTTTCCAAGAACAGACAATGTGTGTTACTGACCTGAAGATCAGATAATACTTATGTCTCATGTATCAAGTTGTAGATATTTTTATATAATTGTCTGTGTTATTACACACATTCTCTCATTATCTCTCTCCCCCCCCCCTCTCTCTCCCTCTATATATCTATATACTTGATCTCAACGAAACAGCGTCTTTTATTTGGTTGACACAATATTAATTATGGACACTAACCAGTGAGGATGAGCAGTAAGATATACTTACTTTCGACCTACTATTGTAATAATTAACTTATAATCATCGTCTTCTTAAATATTCTACTTTTATCATCGCCCATAGTTCAAACGGAGCTTAATATGATGATTAAGATGATGATGGTGATGATGGTGATGATGATGTTGATAATGATGTTGATGATGATGATGATGACGATGTTGATAATGATGATGAAAACAATATCATCAATGGGATCGCTTCACTATACTTACATTATATTTATGGTCATTGTTTCAGCTGAATGCCGACAGTTCCTGGCGTACAGTGTAACAGCCTGTAGACATGCTCAACGATGCCGAGTCCGCGCACGAGGTTGTCACGCTGAAGAAGGCCGCTGATTCGCTCCAGTTCTTCCTCCTCCAGTATGTCCATCGGCTTCAGGGTATCGATGGGCTCGTTGCTGAGGTCGCGCTTATATATGTCCGATGCCGAATTGTTGATGCTTCCAAAGGGCTGGATTAGAAATAGCGAAAAATCAAAACATTTCCAATGTCGAAATGATTTACGGGAAGACTTAGATCATTTGAGAGTTAAACGAAGTTTGATAGCGTAAATGAACTAGACAAGAAAATCTAAATATCAGACAACAAAATATAAATGAGATTTTGAACCGAACTGCATAATTTATTATCGAGAGCGTTTCATTAATTATGAGATAATCTTCATGTGACATCTCACAAGAGAAGGTTAAATAAACAGAAGATACAGATAATGATTAGTTAGACTCAGATGTAAAATTTCCATCATATGTTATAACACTGACATCCATCAGAGTGTTATATTAAGTGGTATGTTAACAGATATGTGTACAAATATTTTACTTTCACACGAATTATAAACAGAATAATTGAAATAAATCTATTGCGCAATCATCAATGTGCCGAAGT
>JAODUP010001687.1:0-33229 GCA_025642065.1 Paralvinella palmiformis
TAATCGCATTCATTATTTATTTAGTCCTAAACAGAACAATAGGGAAAATAATAGTGAATGACCCAGTTGATAGGCAGATTCTATTAATAGGTGACCAATGATACTAATTCTATATTATAATATATTTTAATGCCATTAATACTGAAGCATCTATCTATGTAGTAACGACTATAAATTAATGGGAACAGTTTAAAAGATAGGGTCTTTGGTTATATAAAGTAGTTTTGAAATGAATGTAGATGCCACGAGGGTATATGACAGACGTCGCTATGCGCCAGCTACATCAGTAATAGAGCTCCTGGAATTTCTGTGAATGGACATTTTAGCATATCTCAGTGAATATGTATTGATAACATTTGGATATTTTATTTTGTAAATGAAATCGTCATTTTCTTGTTTCTGAGTTATACTTACTGTCGGTTTTGAAATACGATTTGATTGCACGGACATCTGGGTGGCCTATTTACTGAGGCGCTAGTCTTAACAGTGGATTTCAGTTAAACTCAGTTGCGTGTTCAGTCTGTTTTTCACCTTGGCCATTCGTTTGGAATGAAGTCGAATGACAGCGCTAGAGCTAGTTAATCATCAAATAAAGGACGATCTGGTCCCCTGCTGCTTGTATTGTGGATAGGGCTAGTAGAGTGCTTGATCCTAGGAGCTGATGAACAGAGAAACTGGTATTTCTAAAAAGAGCAATTGATGTTTGGGATATTCCCGCATAGACTGATGTACTGGATCTACATAGATGTTATTTAGGTAAATGTTGTTCTTCCTCTGGTTGGTTTCTGGTAGGGTTATTTTTAGAGCAGACTGTGTGTGATCAGAATGACAAATATTGTATGCGTCATACCCCAAGCACTCAAAGTAAATGGGGAGGTGTGGCTATAATAACAAGAATATATTGTGCCTCTAGATTGGAATAGACTGCGAACTATCAGAAATGTAGGTCATTACGCTCTCTCTGTTAATAAGCACATCCTCCTTCTACGCATCTCCAATGAAGAAATACCTAAGCAACTACTTAACGTTTGCATGATAGACTGTCAATCAACTAGAACTAAGGCTAATTTCCTGGTTGATTACGTATTGGACCATGCTTTTGATTTGGTTGCTATGAGTGAGACGTAGCTTAAACCTGGAAACCATGATAGAAAGACTAAGGGCGACATTACATCTGATCGATATAAACTTAATACAGTCACTAGGGTTAGTCATAGGGGTGGGAGCATTGAGGTTCTATACAAGAAAACTTTAATGTAGGTCGTCGAAATCACCCAGTCTCGTTATCATTTACAACCTATTTCCATACCAGAAAAAAGTACCCAAATGTTATGATTATATCATGGAATTCAGTACTCTCATAGTCACATTTGTGTTGATGAATGACATTTTCATAACAACTAGAGATTTTAACATAGACTGGGTTATTGAAATAGACCCTGAAAGGAGACACTTGAATGATGATTTAACTGTGTCAGCTAACCTTAACATGTGACAGAAGCAAAACATAGAGACGGTCATATACTGGATTTGGTTATGACTAGATCAGATGCCTCATGCATACGCTATTTTTCCTCTAACATCCTTGTTGTCGCACCATGCTCAAAAACTATTATCTATAGTAAGTTTAGAGCCATTGACTCAAGAATGTTGTCTGATGGTATTAAATGCAGTAAACGGTTTACAAAGCCCAGTACTACCCTGGATATAACATAGTAATAATAATAAGTAGAAGTTTGTTAATGATAAAGTATTAAACATTTACTAGTATGAGGAACGTTTGTTTTTGCTGTAATTCTGTTGGTGTGGTTTTCATTGCTGCAATATATCGACTATCAATTTACTAGTATGATTATCTGCAAATACCATTTATCTAACTTCACATGAAAATTAGAAAATTTGAAGGAATTAAAGTATTAATCATTCGTTTTATTTTAATTATAACACAACTCTGTCCCTTCCCTGTCGCTATGTTTTGTCAATTTTAATCTTTTTCCCTGAAAGCTTGTTACGATAAGAATACTTATCTCCAACCAATAGAAGAATGAATTGTTAAGTTGATCATGATAAATCAAACGATACTGTGATTATTAATTTCCCCCTTTTTAGCCTCCCTAACAAACAGAGAATCAAAGGATATTATTAGAATAAACACCGGCCTCGTAAGTCATTCTTGTGTTATCTTCGTGTTTTTTACTTAATTAGTTATCTAACTTAATTGTTATATCTGGGTGTGTTGTTAGAATTTGATTATCACAACGTTAACACTGTTTGTGTTATGTAAAATGGGCTCAACAGATACGTGTGTAATTATATCATTATGTTTGTTTTAAGAATTGTCAACCAATTGACATTTAGAATAAATAACTACTTAAGCCCTTATCTAGTTCAGGTTATCATCCTGCACAAAAAATAATTAATAACAATAACACTTACTGTAAACATGTAAACAAAACTTGATCTAATTCGGATGGCTACTGCATAATAACTACATATCTCCCATTTGCTAAGATATTAAAGGGTTTCACACTTAATATATTACCAACAGTAGCTTCGACTTAATGGTTCTGTAAAAAGGCTAATCTTATGACGTGGGCTAAACTAGTCCTTTGAAGAGCACTCCCTTGATAATGAAATAAATTAACTGTCTAGTTTTGAATCAATGGAAATGATGGATCCCGGATCCCGGGAACGATGACACATTAGGGACTTATTGTCTTCATGCCACAGCGAATTTAACAACATTCCAGATTAAATTTAGCATTTAATCTGATTCTAAAAGTTTGATATTATGTAGTATTGCCTTTCTGACTTAATGATAATGGACATTGTCATGTTTTGTCCTTTGGAGATAACTGACTAATAACTAACTAAGCAATGCATCTCATGGCACACTCTTCATTAGAATCGAATGTCGCTATATGAATGTTTTTTAAATGTTTTGTCCAACCCATTATATTTGTTTAGATTTTAATATCATTTTGTATCCTGGTCTTTCTGTCAAAAAGGCATGGATATAAAGATTGCCTTCAGGCAGGTATTGCATATTTGTCCAATTTCGAGTCATTCGAAATATATTGCTGTACGGAAGTATAAAGATGTTCTATTATTTCAAACTAAAAATACTTTTTCTGTTTACTTTTGCTGCTTCTCATTACTGTAATTAACCGGATTGGCTTAAAATTATTGTACAGCACTAATGTCCAGTAGTACCCTCAACTAATTAATTAATGATTACCAACATGAGTGTGTGTTTGTTTGTGAGCGTGTGTGTGCTAGCTATATATATATATATATATATATATATATATATATATATATATATATATATATATATATATATGCAGATGGCAAATTTCACATATTTTCAAGTCTCACTTTCTTTCAAAAAGTGACCCAGCTAGTAGCGAACAGCGCCTCAATTAATGAAGTTGTTTTTTGCTCTGCGGATATTATCTCTTTCTGCAAGATGTTTCATCTGATTATTAGCTCTCTGACGGTATCTGCCAAACATAGTCAGAGTTGAGACTAAACAAAGCACAATCTCTTCCTAAACACCCCTACTATGTAGGCTATTTTAATTTGTTCGTTTATGCAATTTATTTAGAATATTATATAAACGGTAAATGAATTTATAAAACGTTTATTTGTAATATTTAGAGTATTCTAATTATGGTCAATATTTCTATGAAAATTATTTAAAACGAGTGATCTTATTTAAAATGACAATAACTTGTGGGTTATTTGTTCTTGGATTTGGTTAGAATTTTAATTTCTGATAATTTAATCATGTAGAAATAAATTTATCTAGTATCAACAGGGCTACATATCTCTATAATGTATTTAGTGGTGTCTGAATTATTTGCTACTAACTAGAGTACATCTTAATAGACAATATAATTATAAAAATAATCGGAATAAAACATCACACCATCACACATGTTATGTAATCTTGGTATTAAATTTGAGAGCGATTATAGTTTCAGAAATCATCTTTCTCTGACATTTCTCATTTCCTTTACAGAAGTTGTAATTATATATATATATATATATATATATATATATATATATATATATATATATATATATATATATATATATATATATATATATATATATATATATATATATATATATATATATATAATATATAATATAAAAGTTCATTAATTGAATTTCAACTTAAATGCTTCAGATAATTTGTCATACTCTTAGAAACTTATTACCATAATCCTTATCTTAATCTTTTGAAAAAGTGTATTATATGATGACTATTTAGCATATTTCATTTGTGTGTATCATTAGACAACTCATACTTTATCAATAATTAGTGTTTTAATCACATTATTCATCTACACTACTAACCTCTCAAGTTTAGTAACATTTGTACAAAAAAAATTACCGTATTACCGAAAATAAAACATCTTAAAATAACATGTTAGCTCAATTTCCACCAGATCATAAAAAGAGCGCAGTTTTAAATTTATTTATAATTCCATTGAAACAGATTGAGGAAACAGTTGTTTTCTTATGTCGTTGTAGAAACAATTCGAATGTGCTATGATGGTAAACACGTATGACACATCTATAAGTGTATTCCTATTATAATGAAATCAAACATGGACAAGTTAATCTGAAGAATATATTTATAAAAATAAGATGATGTCCCTATTCCGTCTAGCAACCTGAAATTGATAGAGGACCATCATAATAATACTTGTCTTTAAACAATTATAATTATTATAGTATCTGAGTAAATAGACGAAAAGTGTCTGAACGAATACTAGCATTAATGACAAAATCAGCAATAGTATTACACGGCTACATTAAGGGAAAGACGATCAGATATCTGGTATCTTACGGCACATTACGTTACAATACACTATAACATTTCGAGAAATTAGGTTATTAGGATCCAAGTAAATTTGGTTGGAAATTACATATAAACTTGTTCATAAAGCTTACACCGTGATAGTTTTTTTATTTATATTTGGGAGATACATTTATTTTTGTGAACAAATGCTGCAGAAGATCCTAATAAATAACAACACACACTCTATATATATATATATATATATATATATATATATATATATATATATATATATATATATATATATATGTGTGTGTGTGTGTACATCGGTCAGAAGTGTCCATGCACATCCTGTTTTTAACATATAGCCGGTGCATTATAATACCCCCCTTAACTAATATACTACATGCATAATGATTCAATATATTAAGCCTAGTAGTTTTCAGAAAAGTAAATAAAGAAGATGGATAATTTTATTTAATTGCATTGCTGCCATATATCGATTATCTATCGACTAGTGTGATAATCCACAAATACAATTTATTTAACTCCGTAGGCAACAACAAAATATTAGGGAATTCAAGTATTAAGTATTCGTTTTATTTTAATTACAAATAACTCTATCTTTAGATTTGTTGTTAGATTAGTAGATTATTTTCTCAAAGCTTGTTACGATAAGGATATTTACCGCCAACCAATAGTAGAATGAATTGTGAAGTTGATCATGATAAATCAAACAATATTCTGATTATTTATCCCCTCACTTTTTTAGATTCCCTAACAAACAGAGAATCCAACGATATTATCAGAATAAACACCTGCCTTGTCAGTCATTTTTGTGTTGACTTTTTTTTCTCACTTATTTGGTCCTCTAATTCACTTGTTATATCTGTGTGTGTTGTGTGGATTTGATTATCACGACGTTAACACTGTCTGTGTTATATAAAACTGGGCTCAACAGAAACGTGTGTAATTATATTATTACATTAATGTTAAGAGTTGGCAACCGATTGTCATTTATAATAATTAATTAATGAAATCATTATATGATTCATGTTTTTATCACGTACACAAATTATCATTTACAACAACGCTTACTATAAACATGGAAACACAACGCAAAAATCTAATTGGGATAGATACTGCCTAATATCTACATATCTCCCATTTGCTAACGTCATATGTTTTCATTTTAAAGTTTTAAAAGCATATTTTCATACTAAAAAACAACTTTCGGTAATCATTTTGTGACAACGAATAACATAACACCAACACTATCTGTCAAATAGACAGAAACAGACTCAATATTCAAACATGTAGATACGGCATTAGAAGATAACTATTTCTAAAATAAAAATAGTAGCCTATATATGATATTCAATTCGTATAATTTTTGTTTCTACGAAATCAGTTAGAGTGTTTCATAACACTTATTTACGGAATTCACATTTAATAAATTGCTGACGCATAGCCATCAGTAGCTTCAACTTAATGGTTCTGTAAAAAAGCTAATGTTATGACGTGAGCTAATCTAGTTCTTTGAAGAATATTCCCGTGATAATGAAACAAATTATCTGTCTAGTTTTGAATCAGTGGAAATGACGGATAACGGGTCCGGAGAATGATGATACATTAGGGATTTGTTGTCTTCACGCAACAGTGAATTTAAAAGCTACAAATCATTAATGACACTTCAGATTAAATTTAATGTTTTAAATTATTTTATTACCTGATAATATGGGAGAGGCTAAGGATACATATGCGTAAATGATACAATTTAATATCGAAATATTTTGTTATGTACGTTTTAATACATAACTGACAAAAGAGCATATGCAATTTTAATATTTTCACTTAAAGAGGAGAAATTACATAATTTATTAACAGTTTTATGCAGTATAAACATATTCATAACATATTAATTTGGCCTTTTTGTTTCTCTATGATAAAGCCCATGGCATATTTTGCCACTTGAAGATAACAGACTAATGACGACTTATTTAATAAATCCCATGACACGCTTTTTTACAGAAACAATATTGATCAAAGAACGTTAGTATAAGTATTGTATCCTACCCACGATATGTTTTTGTTATAACGTCGTATGTGTCATGTTCTTTCTGTTAAATGGCATAGGTTTACAGATTGTAATTGAGATAGGTAATGTCTCTTTGTCAAATTTCGATTCTTTCGTTATCTATTGGTGTGTGGGTGTATAACGATATTCCATTATTTCAAATTGTGTTTATCTTTACTTTTTCTGCTTCTTATTATTTTAAAATGATCGTAGATCACTAGTGTCTGGTAGTTCCCTACTTCAATCGATTTATATGCCTTTTAACACAAACATACACACACACACACAAACACACACAGACACGCACACATACACACGCACACACACACACAAATATATATATATATATATATATATATATATATATATATCGAGTAATGTCCAGTTTGTACTATGACATTCAAGATTAGCTCTAATCTGCTTATCATAAATAACATTTAAGAACTACAATAGTTAGAAGGGCAGGTTTGAAAATGATAACATAGTTCAAACAGTACGGAAGTTATGACGCGCTATTACGGTCTGCTTCAGCGCAGATGTCAGTCTTTTAATAGCAATTAAGATAAACAGTTTTAATAGTAGTCGCTTCATGACGCCTGCCCGTTGTAAAAACTGATTTTTGAAGACAGTGACAATTGGGTTATATGGTTTATATAGTATTGCTTTGAAGAAAGATACAGAAATTTAAAAAAAATAGCTTTAAATAGGGCTGCTTAGATAATTAATCTAAACATTCTCACTACTCCCTTATTGTTTGGGAAATTTACTAAACCCACGACTGTAGGTGATTCGCTTTTTTTTTTTTTTTTGGGGGTTGGGACTGGTGAGACATTACACATGTCTCAGCAAGAAAAGTCGCCACTCTGGATTCAGTCCCCTGAAGAAACGTCCAGAGTTTGAATTCACGGATCGAGATTCTCTGTGCCTGTGCCTTATTATACACAGCTAAAACACACACACACACTCAGACACACACACGCACACGCACACACACACACACATACACATACACACGCATGCACACGCATGTACACACACACACACACACAGAGAAACGCACACACATACGAACACAAAATACACACACACATTAATGTATGTATAGTTGTATGTATAGTTGTATGTATAGTCGTATTTAGATTTATGGAGGTAGGTTTCGAACGATGTTTAGATATGTTGATGCTCTGTGCCTGTTGCCTCTTACTATGTATCCTAACACACACACACACACACACACACACACACACACACACACACACACACACACACACACACACACACACACACACACACACACACACACACAATATATTACATTTGGAGACAGTGCAATGTATTGCGGTTTATCTCATTACAATAAGAAATACTCCAGTAAGCCCAATAAGTGTCTTATTCTGGATTACGTTTGTCTAAAGTTCTAGGTAGCACTGTTAGGTTAAGCGCAACTGTCAATTTAATATAGTGCTTCTGTGTGTATTTACTGAGCTCACTCTAGTACCAAATTTGACTAAGCAAAATTGACTAAAGGGGCATATTTCTTTTGAGTAAATGGGATTCTACTTTAGCAGAAAACCAATTTGTAATATAAATAATATTCTGAACTTTGTTTCAACCTTGTTTTATATTTAGTAAACAGAGTGGGGTATAATGTAGACTGTGAGTTAGTTTGACAGTTGGTTTTGATATTCATCACTTTATAACAGTACACGATAGTATGGTGTGCCGAACCGAGAATAATCCCATTTATAACGGTAAAATTGGGTAACATGAAGTAGTTATTAAATTCTGCACTTACAAATTGCACAAACTACCTTTTCATTTTTTCATCTTGAATCATTTTACACATACTAACATGTGTCCGGTTTCATTCAAACAAGGACAAATAATAAACTATTCAACATACAAAGACAATAATGTTAACATAAAGATGATATATCCCAACAAATGAAAGCGAGATCAAGTGTCAAATTAAGAAAAGAAAATAGTGTCAAATTAAAAAGGGTCAAATATTATATGGAAATACTGAATTAGCCCCCCCCCCCCTCCCGACCCTATCTTTGGACATTTATCTGATGCCTCTATAAACATGAAACGTTTAGTTCTATAGATCCAGATATACCCAATTTTTTAAAAAAAATTAAATTTGGTCAAATAATTTTCATGCATTAATTTTAGTGGGAAATTTCCCAACAACCATGCCTCTCCAATACATCAATTGATTCATAAATTAGACTTATTATGCTGATAACAATGTTGCATACATGTGTATCATAATTCAATAATATTGTACCTTTCCATGTCGTGTGTCAATTTGTCTAAAATACCTACCAATGTATAATAAGCATGGAATCTAAATTGGCATTACTTACCACATGGACTATTGTTGTCATCGAAACGACACGTCCACGTGGTTTTCTTTTCAGCAATGCTGAGACAATAAGTCAATGACAGTTGTTCTTTCATTAGTCACCATAACATATTGGGCTATAATGTAAAATGTGAGTTAGTTTGACAGTTGGCCTTGATATACATCCTTTTTCAGATTTAACTGTAATTGGTTTATTCAAGTGAACGTTCAGATGTCAACTTCACCCGTAGTGGTCTATCTATAGTCACAAGTGTTAAAATAGGAAGAATAACAAAGGTGAATAAACATTTAATGTATGCTGCAATTGCCAATTTGACAGATATTAATTATTTGTAGCTATCATCATGATCGATTTTGCTTGTTGGTTTTTACTGTGTTTCGGAGTATGTGGTAAATTTTAGAATACCTGCATGTCTTGCAGAAGAGATCATGTCCGGGTTTACCCTGTAGAATATTCACTAGGGATGATATGTATTTTAAGAAGGAATACCTAGCGCAACTACAAAAAAACAGAAGTGGGTTTGTCCAAACATAACTGTTGTAGTGGGTGACATAGTTATTTTGCTGGAAAGTGCTCCAAGGAGTCCAACGGGCTTTGGGTAGAGTTATTAATGAGCAATTGGTAAGAAGGACTTTGTTAGAATGATGCACTTTATGGCAGCATATAGTCTGCTGAGTGGACCTATTCATAAGTGGAGTTTACCCCCGGAGGCAGACAACTAATCGAAAAGTTATTTACTAATAGCTCGTAAAAACCTTTGTTAATCAAGCTATATATATCATTATCTCATTATAGTAGGTCCTTCTTGACTCACAATTATTTGCACAACAATGATAATTATCGTAGTTTATTAAGAAATATGAAAGTTAGTTGTTTGGCCATTTGTGGCATCCATGATGAGAATGTCGCCAATTTGTCTCAATTGAGGGTCGGAATGCAATGGGCAATTTTGTTTGTTTATTTTTTACTGTGTTTTGGATTGTGTGGTAAATTGTAGATCACCTGCATGACTTGCTGAACAGCAATGGTGGGAATCTTGAGAAATCAGTTTTCACAAGGTTAGATTTGAGTTTGTAAAATCTTTGGATTTATGATACAGAGCTTTATAGTATGGTTAGTATCAAACTATAGCCTTGTTCGATGGTTTTTTCATGCTTGAATTAAATATCTAAAGAGCTAAAAAGGGCATGTACAGATTTGTTATGCAGTAAAAAACATTTTGTTCCAATCATGATGCTTTATTACTTATTGTAATGTGAAGCGTGTTAATTATTTGCATGTGTACTTATTCTTATTTATGGTTTTGTTTATTTTAGTCAATTCTCCCGCTTCAAAAAAGAGATATAAATCCATGCTGTGTATCTGGGTGAATTAATATTGAGCATATCTGAACATCCAAACATCCGTTGTCTGCGATCATTCTGCCAAAAGGCTTTCGCTTAACCAGTCATAGGATAGATTTTATCTTTAGCAAATTACTAAAGATATTTATAAATAACGAAAATACAAGTGGCTATTATATATATATATATATATATATATATATATATATATATATATATATATATATATATATATATATATATATATATATATATATAAATTGATATTTTGCTTATTTATGTAAATACTCTTTCAGAAACCTTCTAATTATTAATAGTAGGCTTGATTACTGCAACTCTCTTCTTTATAACATTGCATCTAAGGATATTTTAAAACTACATTATGTTCAGAACTGCTTAGCTAGGGTTGTCACACGGTCTCCTTGGTTTTCGCATTCTATTCCACTCCTGAAATATATTCACCAGCCCCCTGTTTAATTTCGCATCTTTATTAAGTTCTGCACTATTACTTATCAAACTCTTTCTTCTGGAACACCTTCATATCTATTTTCCATAATTTCTTTATCAACCAAGCTGAATTAGTTCTGTTCATCTGGTTTTCACTTGTTGTCTGTTCCCAGGGTTAAAACCCATGCTGGGAATCGTGCCTTTACAGTTTCTATCCCTACTCTTTGGAATTCATGATAAGCCATCAAATAGTATACTTTCTTTCGGTGATCATTTGTAAACTCACCTTTCCACACTCGCTCTCGCTTATCTTTCTAAGTTTCGTTTCATCTGATCATTGTAAATGAACTTTGCATCGTACCCCGACTTTGAGTTTGCCCAACGCCTGTACTTGCTACGTCCGCCACTGATATATAAGTTTTGTAATTATTATTATTATTATTATTATTAGTTGATTTTTAATATTTAGAGTTTGCTAATTATGGTAATAATCTCGACAGAAATCCCTTTATAACGATTACTTTTATTTAAAGATAACACTGACTTCTGATGTTGTGGGTTATTAATTCCTGCTTTTTGTGAGATTTATATTTTCAGTTACATTAATTAGTTAGAAAGAACTTTCCCACGTATCATCACGGGCATGTAATGTATTTAATGGCATCTAAATAATGTATTATTAAACTCAGAACATCTTAACAGACAGTATAGTTCTAACGGACAAAAGAAGAAACTTTATTGATTTTCCTATACAGAGAATATATATCCGCGAATATCAATAGACGTAATATGACAAAGCAACATTTTACGATAATCTGGCTAAATGATTAAAAAAGGTATAATTTGGGTTAAAGGTCTTTGGACAAAATGTATATATCTCTGGTGTATTACTGCACATTAGGCTGCAATACATTATACCATATCAAAAGGCAGACTACTAGGATACAAATAAATTTGGTTGGAAATCTACATATAGGGCTTTGTTCTCAGAAATAAAACTTACACTGAGCTAGTTTCTTTTTGAATTATATGTGGGTGATATATGTTTTTATTACCCAATACAGCAGAAGATCCTAATTAGCAACAGATGCGAACGCTAAATGTGCCAATAAATAAATTTACCCTTAAGTGACTAATTAGCAACGCTTCAAATGATTCTATTTATATCCGTTTGTTACAGTAGTTAGCTCTGTTGTGAACCGATAACAAATGACATTTTGGGAGAAGTGAACTTGATGACATACAACTATTAATTAGAATGGCTAATAATACTGCCAACAAGCATTACGATATCGCTGGTACATGAAAAACAATATCCTGGAAATAATGATGATGATGATGATAGTAAAATAATAATAATGATAATAATAATAATTATAATAGTAATAATAATAATAATAATAATAATAATAATAATAATAATAATAATAATAATATATTATAAGTGGAAGTTTTGTAAGGATGAAGAATAAAACATTTACTAACATGAACTTCTGTTGTTGCTGATGTTATTAATTATGTTAGCGTTGCTTTTATCACCTGTATACCTGTATATGGGTATGTGTGTGCGCATAATGCAGTTTGTTTAGAGTATTTTAAAGCATATTTTTACTGATTTCACATTTAATAAATTGTTGATCGTTTAGCCATCGGTTAACTTAGTGGTTTTGTAAATACAGATAATGTTATGACGTGGGCTAATCTAGTCCTTTGAAGAACATTCCCTTGATAATGAAATAAATTATCTGTCTAGATTTGAATCTGGGAAAATGACGGATAAAGGATCCCGAGAACGATGATACATTAGAGATTTGTTGTCTTCATGCCACAGTCAATGCAAACGCTACAAATCATTAATAACATTTCAAATTAAATGTAATATTTTATGTGATTATGAAATCTTGATACTATGTGGGCAGACTAAGCATACAATGTGCATAAATGATACTATTTAATATCGTAACATTTTGTCAAGCAGGTTCTGATACATAAATTGCGAAAAGAGAATAAATAATTCTAATACTTTCACTTGAAGACGAGAAATTATATAAATTATTCCCAGTTTTATGCAATATCAAACATAATATTCTTGCTTTTGTTATAGTATGATTATAAAGCTAACACAAACAACTACCTACCTTTTGTATTCTTGCACTCATTTAATTTTTCTATTTGTAATGCCACATAGGTAACATTTTCATTTGGCCTTTTTGTATCTCTGTGATAAAGCCCATGACATCTTATAACAGACTAATAACTACTTATGCAATACATCCCATGACACACTCTTCTACAGAAACAAATGTTGATCGCAGAATGTTAGTATAAATATTGTGTCCTATCTACAATATATATTTATTATACCATCATGAAGACGCAAATATTCCATGCGCAAATAACATTCTTATTAACATAAGGCAATTTGTAGCGTAAATAATATTCAGAAATTTGTTCCAACCTTTCTTTAATATTTAGTAAACATATTGGTCCATAATGTAAGATGCGAATTATTTTGACAGGTGGTTTTTATATTCATTAGTTTATGACAGTATACGATACTGTGTTGCATAGTACCTAGAATAAACACATTTATAACAGTAGCATTGTGTAAGGTAAACTAGTTAGTACACTTTTACAGATCTGGATTTGCCGATTGCGCTAAATCCCTTTTCCTTTTTAAAGCATTATTTTGGGGCTTATTACATAATATATGTCATGTTTCATGCAAACATAGACAAATCATAAACTAGTTCACCATACAAAGACACTGCTCTTAACGTAAACCTTATATAACCCAACAAATGAACCCGAGACCAGGTGCTAAATTAAACAAATAATTAGTTTTCAAATTACAAAAAGGCTTAAATATTATATCGAAACACTGACTCTCTCCCCTCCAGGCCCATATTTGGTCATTTGTCCTATGCCGCTATTAACATTAAAGTCTAGTTCTGTAGATCCAGATCTACCCAATTTTTTAAACTATTGGTCAATACCAAAACTCCCCCGCCCTTGGATCCGCTTTAGACCCTTAGTCTAATCCCTCTCCCTGGTTCGACCTTCTACAAGGATGACTACGTGTTAATTTTAGTGGGAAATGGCCCAACATCCACGTCTCCACAGTACAGAAATTAAGCTTATTATGCTGATGATAAGACAATGCATATGTAGTAACATAATTCAATAATAATGTACATTTCCATAGCGTGTGTCAAAATACCTACAATTGGACACTAAGCGTCGAATCTAAATTGGCATTACTTACCATATGGACTATTGTTAACATCGAAACGACACCCCCACGTAATTTTCGTTTCAGTAAAGCTGAGGCGATAAGCGATAAGCCAAAGAGTCATTATTTCATTATTTAATTGGTTTGTTCAGCTGAACCTTCCCATGCGAACCTTTAAATATCAACTTCACCCGTAGTGCTTTAACAATAGTCACAAGTATAAAATTCGGAAGAAGAAAAACAGATTTGGTGAATACAAATGTAATGTTGGCTGAAAGGCGTTCGCACAATGAGCCATAAGATATAATGTTTTCTTTAGCAAATTAGGATAGACATCAATAAATAACAAAATAAGATGCCCATTTGAGTCCATATATATATATATATATATATATATATATATATATATATATATATATATATATAGTAAGCCCAATAAATGTCTTATTCTGGATAACGTTTCCTTAGAGATTCTGGCTAACATTGTTATATTAAGTAACATTCTTAACTTAATATATTGTTTTTAAAGAATTAGTGACATGCTGCACAAATACCAACTTTAACATATTTTCCAATAGAGAGAATACATATAATAATGGACGTATTATGACAAAGGGACATCTGGTAAATGGAGAAAATACATAAGTTGATTTTATGTTTTTGGATAAACAATATATTTAATAGTTGAAATAATAACACAGCACATTAACTTATCTTTCTTACCCGATTTCTTTTTAGCGTCTACTAACAAAGTTAGTATTTAATTCGACATCAACATGACAGCCCTGCTCATTCGATTGATTTAATATACTACTGAAAACTTGATACACATTTTCTTGTTTTAAACCTCTAAAAAGTATCAGTTTATTATATGGCTATTGTCCCCATTTGTGTCTAATATTAGACCCATCATGTACTATATTAATAATTATGCTATATTAATTAATCAAGAACCAAACTGCATATATCATCTTTGTTTAGTTGCACTGGCGTTTCTGTGATCAATTTATGTTTGTTTATTCACAGAATACACATTTTCACCGCAGAGGTCTTAATCATACAACGAGTACAGAAGCCTGGATACTGGATCTGTTGTTTCAATAGATAAATCTCCTGTTAGTTGAGTTAGTTATGCTTGGTACTGGTCACACATAGGACACATTGTCAAAGGGCCACTACCTAATGACTCAACTGATAGGAACACAGGTTTAGGACGCATTCGGACCGGCCCCCTGGAGGCTTGAGACGCACAGCTGTCACTATTGTGGTAATTTTGTCTATTCGTTTTTGTTCCAAATCAGTTCTACATACACACACAGAAACACACACACATACACACATACGTACATATATACACATACATACACACATAGAACCCCATATATATATATATATATATATATATATATATATATATATATTTATATCTACATCAAGCATGCGCATTAAATGAAACACACCAAACAGACACGGCCATACCCACACGGACACACACACACACACACCACTATATATATATATATATATATATATATATATATATATATATATATATATATACATCGAGTAATGTCCAGTTTGTATTATGACATTCAAGATTAGCTCTAATCTGCTTGTCATAAATAACATTTAAGCTATTATAATCCCGACGTGTCATTCGCAGTATCGGAGATCTGCCTGAAATCCGCTGTTCTCGACCATGGGTCAAATAGATCAAGTGGATAGGCGCTTTAATTTAGATCCCACCACACCTAACTGCATATACTTAGGGACGCTAAATTAAGCGTGAATGAACGTTCCCTTAGTGATGAACGGAAACGTATGAGGGTTAGCTGTTAGGTTCGAGTAAATCGTAGTATTTACTCAGGTTTGAGACGATATTTCGTTCTAGTCCAGTAATAATCCATTGTGCGGTATTGCTACTTTGTTTTTATTTTAGTTTAATCGCTTTAGTGAGTCCATACTGTGTTAGTGTGCATTCTCTTTGTTGTGGACAAACTGTAATGTTTGTTAACACGCTGAGGCTATATATAGGGCTTGAAACTGTGTTAGTGTACATTCTCTTTGTTATGGACAAACTGTAATGTTTGTTAACACGCTGAGGCTATATATAGGGCTTGAATTTTCACTTAGGTTAGAGAAGAACTTCGACGCCAGACCAGTCGGACGTGTATTGATACACGGTTCATATAGGTAGGATTTATTCAGCTATTCGAACCAGAATAAAGCTGAGGTCAGCATCTGAGGTGTCGAAATGCTTTATATACAGGTTTCTTTTGGACCACAGAAAATTACTGTTGAATGTAAACTGTGGTGTCAAAATAGTTTATGATATGTATGTAGCAAGTCACCATTGAACCACACGCACGTGTTTGTTGCGAGCTGTGGTATCAAATGGTATGTTTTTACGTGCTTCCGCTTTTTGTACGTAGCCTGCATGTAGCCGCTTTCCGGTGGGCGTGACATATTTGTCGCGTACGAAAAGCGAATTAGCTGATTCCCACAGGCTGATGAGTAGACCAGACACATGCTTAGGTATACGCACACATTTATCAATATGTGGAGGTATTGAACATTTAATAGTTAGATTAATGTATGTATAGTTGTATTTAGATTTATGGAGGTAGGTTTCGAAGGATGTTTAGATATGTTGATGCTCTGTGCCTGTTGCCTCTTACTATGTACCATAAAACACATACACACACACACATACACATATATATACATACATATACACACATATACACAAACAGACGTGCACACACACACGCGCGCGCACACACACACACATAGAAACACACAAACATAATCATAAATAGTTATATGATATATTTTCGTTTTGGTCAATCGTTACTGAAAATTGAGCGCCACATAATCATCTTCATTGATATATTATTATCTCTGTATCTATAGGTCTGGTCTTCACTTTTATCTAACTCGGTTATTTGTTTCTTTTGATGAGCTCTCTGACTAATGACATCCATTTGCTGATTTGTGTTCAATCAACAATTTTGACAGATGCGGAGCTCAGAAGAAATAAACAGATGTTGATTATTGTCTTTTTGCCCATCGGTGAATTATTTCTCCTAATTAATGTAAATATGAACTATTGTTGTTGGTGCGATTAACAAAATATTAGACACATTTTTAGTAATGTTTCCTATGCTGCCACTACCACTCCTACTAATGATAATGATGATGATGTTGATGATGATGATGATGATAATAGTAATTATAATCCAAACAGGACATAGGGATATATCCGAATTGTACACTGATTCAGTAAAGGATAATTCGTACTCAGATAAACTACTTAATTATAGTCATGTTATCTACTTTTATGGTAACCCAACGTTATGTTAAAATATACACATACATAGTCTGATATATGTATATAAACAGCTATTAGTTTGTGGTAATTGAGAATATAATATTGTATTAAGAATACAATAACTGGTGTTACGCATACACTATCTAATTAAAATGATTAATGTGCAGCTTAAATATCCAATGACATGTATTAATGAACCTATAAGATGATTAATGTCTTACGGCCACTTTTGTGCACTCGATAGGCTAAATTGGCCGAGCGACCTCCAAAGGTAATGCAGCGATGTCGAAGATGAAACGACCTTCAGATATGCCCACCCCGAGATTCGAACACCAGTGGTAGTGATCTGTGGTTCAACACGCTACCGCTAGACCACGGAGGCGTCCTGTATTAAGGATACTAGATCCGGTTATATTATGTGATGATATATTAAGTAATGCGTGTGAACCATTAAACTCTAAGAGAACGTTGATTTCGTTAAACATTTATTCAGTTACAAAGATACACAGAGGCACACAATTAATGAAATATTATATCTAACTTTGTTCGATGGCTGAAATATTCCTTTAGCTCTTAAAGGTTTGAGGATTCTCAAGTTAGTTTCAGTGCAGTTTGGTTTATCAGAGATAGGTAATTGCATTTATATATTTTTAGCATTTCCTTACCTGGTAGAAATTGTATTTATGGTGTATAGGGTTTTGTGGATCAAGCTTTAGGTATTCCGGATTTTGGTATATTTGAGGAAGACAATTTCTATTAACTAACTGATATAGAACATTCTGCCTTATCTATATTAAGGTATGATTCTCTGAAGCCAAGTCCAATGGAATTAAGTACATCTCTGGATATAATTACTGTTGAGTTGAGTTGGTTATCCTCGGTACTGGTCAAACACACTGCAAAGGCCACTACATAATGAATCAACTGATAGGAACACAAGATTAAGACGGATTCGGACCGGCCACCTGGAGGTTTGAGACACACAGCTGTTACTATCGTTCGGGCGACCAAGTACTGAAGTAGATGACGTAGTCTGCCTACAAAGGGGCTAAATTATAATGTATAATATTATACAATATATCCCGGAACATTAAGTTATCGTGTGTGTACAGCATTAATCGTATATATTCTACAGTATGACCCCATACACAAATATATTTTCAATATAAAAGCCATATATATATATATATATATATATATACATACATAATATATATAAAGAAGAGAGAGAGAGAGAGAGGAGGGGGGGGAGAGAGAGAGAGAGAGAGAGAGAGAGAGACTGAGCTGTTACCTTTAATGGTAACTATTTGTATCTTTACTGCTGGTTTCTCTATTTGCAATCTACCAATACTCGAACACTTCAGACACACTGACATTATACTGGAATAGCACATCCTTACCTTACTATTATACTCTTTTTGTAGCCATGAGTGTATGTTTCTAAGTTAGGATATTATGGTTGTAATCTTAAACCTAACCTATCCCACCATCCTCACCACAGAAGAGCAATGACGTAATACAGAATTTAGATTTTCCGAGAATAGCCAATGTCACAGAGATTTTCTTCCTTAGAGTCATCAGTTTTAAGCTTAGTTACTGATGTGAGCGACGAAGCGTCGTTATTTAATGAGATCATTTGTCTATCCTTTTGATAGGTCGCTAGATTGGCTGTAGGTTCTTCACAGACTTTAACTTACAGAAAACACCAGATCTGATACTAGTTCATTTTCATTCAATTAAAAGAAGTTTCTTTAACACGTAATTGTTTATGGTCGCTATGTTTTATATAAGGATTAGTCTTAGACCCTGGTAAGTCAAAGAATCATAAGAATAAGGTAAAGGAATTATAATTTATTGAAATGATATTACGGTGTCCATTATAAATCCAGTATGTGTATTACTATAAATGTTGTAATAAGTATTATTTCTGGAATACCCGAAACCGAAACTTTAAAACCACAAAAAAAACCTCAATTTCTTAACTAAAATTCAGACAAGAAATAAAACAGGTTTTTCTGAGCTTATCGATATTTAAGATAATACTAAATCATTAGCAGCTGGTCTTAACGGGTATACAAAAAGACACACATCATGCTGCGATTATGTTTATACATTAGCAAGACAACAAGATTTAAATAAAATCGAACGAAACCCGCAACTGACTGCAATTCTTTGAGATTATTCATCAGTAGTAACACCTTACCGAGACACGTTTATCGGATGTTGAGATGAAATATAATTGTCACATCCATCAAATGAACGTAGTTCTTCTTGACACACTGAAGATAACAAACAGTCGCCATTTTAAACCCCACACTACATTTCATGACAGGAAGCCACTGAAGTTGATCGATGGAGTTGCCATTGTCGTCCGGTATCGAATCGGTTCGAGAAATAACCGAAAAGTGAATGGTTCAGATCCTTCTGTTTTTGAATGATAAGAAATGTCAAAATTCATTTTAAATATACCACGACTTTATCTGCAACTACGCTACTACATTCCTGCACTTTTATTCCCTTTTCTCCTAGAATCCGTCACACTCAGAATGTTTTAATTTTGTATCATTTTATTCAGTAACTTTATTTCGAACTGATATAACAACAATCTTGTATCTATAGACTCTTACTTATCACAAACTTGCATTGCTACAGATTGCAGATTAGGTGTTGTGTATATTGTACAGATGCACAGGAAATATACGATTTTCTGATATAAACAGGTTATATGGATGTCAGATACTGGAGCATATTATTGCAGGGGGTTTTATCTTGTAACAGAGTATGATGTCTTAGTTTATACTGAATCCGTCGTAAGTTAATACGATTAATTCGCAATTATAGGTATTTTTATTTGCAGGGATATCTAAGGACATCTATAAATTTGAATGCAGACAGTAAACAGTAACCAGATAATAGCAATTACCTATTACATAATGTTGGCCAAAATATTTGAAGCTGAATATATTACGACGACGTTGAGCCAAGATCAATGTACTAATTTGACGTACGTTGTTAGATAAATACTATCTTTATGTAACAGATTTGTTTGTGTTAGTTAGCATCTGGACGAAACATTAGCTAACGCAAAACAATAAATAAAACACACACACACACACACACACACACACACACATGCACACGCACACACACAAATCAATACAAATGTCGATTATGAATAAAGCGATGTATAAATCTTGTTTAAGAGCCATATATAGAGAGGATAAAAAGAATGAATATGTGTTATTGTCTAGACCATCTAGCACAGTCATATAATATTATTACGTGTATAAATCTTGTTTATTTTATTTTCTAGACCATCTAGCACAGTCATATCACACTATTACGTGTATACATCTTGTTTATTTTATTGTCTAGACCATCTAACACAGTCATATAATATCATTACATGTATAAATCTTGTTTATTTTATTGTCTAGACCATCTAGCACAGTCATATCATACTATTACGTGTATAAATCTTGTTTATTTTATTGTCTAGACTATCTAGCACAGTCATATCATACTATTACATGTATAAATCTTGTTTATTATATTGTCTAGACAATCTAGCACAGTCATATCATACTATTACATGTATAAATCTTGTTTATTTTATTGTCTAGACTATCTAGCACAGTCATATCATACTATTACATGTATACATTTTGTTTATTTTATTGTCTAGACAATCTAGCACAGTCATATCATACTATTACATGTATAAATCTTGTTTATGTTATTGTCTAGACCATCTAACACAGTCATATCATACTATTACGTGTATAAATCTTGTTTATTTTATTGTCTAGACCATCTAACACAGTCATATCATACTATTACGTGTATAAATCTTGTTTATTTTATTGTCTAGACCATCTAACACAGTCATATCATACTATTACGTGTATAAATCTTGTTTATTTTATTGTCTAGACCATCTAACACAGTCATATCATACTATTACGTGTATACATCTTGTTTATTTTATTGTCTAGACCATCTAACACAGTCATATCATACTATTACATGTATAAATCTTGTTTATTTTATTGTCTAGACCATCTAACACAGTCATATCATACTATTACGTGTATAAATCTTGTTTATTTTATTGTCTAGACCATCTAACACAGTCATATCATAATATTACGTGTATAAATCTTGTTTATTTTATTGTCTAGACCATCTAACACAGTCATATCATAATATTACGTGTATAAATCTTGTTTATTTTATTGTCTAGACCATCTAACACAGTCATATCATAATATTACGTGTATAAATCTTGTTTATTTTATTGTCTAGACCATCTAACACAGTCATATCATAATATTACGTGTATAAATCTTGTTTATTTTATTGTCTATACCATCTAACACAGTCATATCATACTATTACATGTATAAATCTTGTTAATAGACTCAATAGATGGTAAATCAATTACAAACATTTAATAAAAACTAATACAGCGTTAGGACTGTATTTTTATTTATCGTTGAATTTATGGATTATTTGTTTATTACTTATTTAATATAAGTTATTATAATTTATAAATACGCACATGCACATACACTTCCGCACGCACGCACACACACATACACACGCACACGCACACACGCACACACACACCCATACACAAACACACACACACGCACACACACACATATATATATATATATATACATATATATATGCATAGACAAATAATAAGATACATACACAAACATACACACACATACGCATACACATACACATACGCATACACAAACAAGCACGTTATTGAAAACCTGCTTTAGCATTTTAAGACATAAACTAATGTTTGACAACTTCTTGGTGTAGCAAAATATTTGTCAAATCTTGTTCGAATGTTTATCTCGTGAATGTAAAAAAATTAAATAAGACTTCAGCATCTGACATTCAGGCAACATATGGTTGTTATATTTAATTTGGTCTTTTTCCTCATATATAGCTACAAAGCAAACTGAAATATTTATTATGGACAGAGTTAAAATATAAATTATATATTTATTCAATATTCATCATAATTTTGACAGAATTCATAGTGAAGATCACCGTGTACATCCAGCATCTGACTTTGTTTATACAGTCAGTACATTTCTTTCCGGAATTATATTTACGTTGATTGATGGAGGTGTTGTTGTCAGCTGGCAATCTATAATTAAGCGGAATTTATTATTATCCATAATTTATTATTAAGCACACGCACACCCGCACACCCGCACACCCGCACACACACATACACACACACACACACATACACATAAACACACAAACACACACACACATATATACACAGACACTATCTCTCTCTCTCTCTCTCTCTCTCTGTCGGTATCTCCCTCCCCCTCCATCCCTCTCTCTCTGTCTCCCTCTCTCCCCCACCCCATCTGTTCCTCTTTTTTTTCTCCCTCTCTATCTTATGTGCGTGCGTGTGTATGAGTTAGCTGATGCGCGTGGGTGTTTTTCGGTTTATATACGTCAATCCATTTTATTATTATTATTATTATCAAATCTTATCCAAGAAAGTAATAACTAGAAAATACTAAAAAATAAATGTTTAGGTATCTAATCATACAGCATGCCACTTCTGTCTAAAGCTGACGAAACCTAAACATTATTTATCGATCCAATTAGTTAGCTCATTCGAGTCATCGCTATAAATATAAAGCTGGTTTCGTATATAGATTAGCGCATTATTGATTCTGTGCAAATGTGCAATTTACCATAGTGGATAAAAAATTGATCATAATTATGATGAATTAACATCATGCGCTATACGTTTCTTAATATTTACATCCACCAAGAACAACGTATACTATGTAGTTACTGAAACATCCCAACATTCTTTTATCTCTTCAGATGGATTTGATCACACACACACACACACACACATTACACATGTCTCAGCAAGAAAAGTCGCCACTCTGGATTCAGTCCCCTGAAGAAACGTCCAGTTTGAATTCACGGTTCGTGATTCTCTGTGCCTGTGCCTTATTAACCACACCTAACTGCATATACTTAGGGACGCTAAATTAAGCGTGAATGAACGTTCCCTTAGTGATGAACGGAAACGTATGAGGGTAGCTGTTAGGTTCGAGTAAATCGTAGTATTTACTCAGGTTTGAGACGATATTTCGTTCTAGTCCAGTAATAATCCATTGTGCGGTATTGCTACTTTGTTTTTATTTTAGTTTAATCGCTTTAGTGATTCCATACTGTGTTAGTGTACATTCTCTTTGTTATGGACAAACTGTAATGTTTGTTAACACGCTGAGGCTATATATAGGGCTTGAATTTTCACTTAGGTTAGAGAAGAACTTCGACGCCAGACTAGTCGGACGTGAATTGATACATGGTTCATATAGGTAGGATTTATTCAGTTATTCGAACCCAGAATAAAGCTGAGGTCAGCATCTGAGGTGTCGAAATGCTTTATATACAGGTTTCTTTTGGACCACAGAAAATTACTGTTGAATCTAAACTGTGGTGTCAAAATAGTTTGATATGTATGTAGCAAGTCACCATTGAACCACACGCACGTGTTGTTTGTTGCGAGCTGTGGTATCAAATGGTATGTTTTTTACGTGCTTCCGCTTTTTGTACGTAGCCTGCATGTAGCCGCTTTCCTGTGGGCGTGACATATTTGTCGCGTATGAAAAGCGAATTAGCTGGTTCCCACAGGCTGATGAGTAGACCAGACACATGCTTAGGTATACGCACACATTTATCAATATGTGGAGGTATGGAACATTTTATTTTTAGATTAATGTATGTATAGTTGTATTTAGATTTATGGAGGTAGGTTTCGAAGGATGTTTAGATATGTTGCTGCTCTGTGCCTGTTGCCTCTTACTATGTACCCCAACACACACACACACACACACACACACACACACACACACACACACACACACACACACACACACACACACACACACACACACACACACACACACACACACACACACACACACACACACACACACACACACACACACACACACACACACACACACACACACACACACACACACACACACACACACACACACACACATATATATATATCCCTCCGTCCCTTCTTTAAAACGTTACCACTATTTGTTTTTAAATATAGTATTCATTCAAAGGTTGCATTAATTTTGTATACACTGTTTAAACAAAAGCTCATCGTATGACAAGTTGATCTCCGGAATGGCTTTATATTTGTCAACGATAACATGAGCTAACCTAACCCTGTATATGGGCATACACCCTGCATGACATACGTTTGTATAGTCACTCTGACAGCACTTATGCTCGACACACGTTGGCAACATACATGTTTGGATATTATTATGATGAAGAAGATATAAAAATCTCAGGGACACCGTATGTTTCTTATCCAGTAATAGATTCAGTACTTAAATAGTCACTTCATCAATGTTCTGGTTGTATTTTATGGACATGCTGAAGCTGCATTTGATACTGTAACGACAGTCTGCAAGACTTCTATATGAAGACAAAAAATGGGGATCTTAAAAACAAATGAACTTCAGATAACTAGAATCCCGATTACTGACAACAACATTTGCTTTATTTACCAATCCAAGAAGAAGCAATCAACTTGATAGTCATGTTGTCTAGATAACGTAACACATCAAACGAAACTGTTTATTGTCTTGGATACCTTCCCTGAAGACACATATCTGGAGGAAATGGACTTTCTAAACAAGTCTATCCCCAATTACTTTATGTCAACACATTTCTAATTTTAATCTGGTCCGTGTGAATGTGTGTGTGTTTGTTGTTGTTGTTGTCGTTAGAGCGCTTTCAATAATATAACACCAAAACAATTAGTTAGAAGGCCAACTAGACTCAACATAATTATATACTTAATGACAAGATTAGAAATCATACATTGGATCACTTGTGTATAGTGTATACCATTCAATGATGCTTAAGCATGTAGTGAATTCGTAGGCTTTATGGACCCTTCAGTATTTTGTGTTTTTCTCTCTCTATCTATCTTATATATGTGTGCGTGTGTCTGTGTGTGTGTGCGCGCGCCATAAGATACACATATGTGGTGGGACTGGCTTAGAGCATCTACATCTAAACATTCTTTAAAAACTCTACCTCCATAAATTTATACGTAAATAAATGTATACAGAGTTTAGCCTAAACATATAGAAACCTCCACGATACATCCATAAATGCGAAAGTACATACACAAAATACCATTTGACACTGTAAATCAACGATTAACTAATACATATACAAGATAAATATTTTCCACAATTGTTTTTCATTCGGCAGTAATTTGCTGTGGCTCAAACGAAACCACAGATGCTGGCCTTTAACTTCATCCTACCCTAGATTGGATGCTTGAGTTGAATACGCTAAAAACTTGTGTTGTGTATAGTCTGTCTACGTATCAAATTAGCCGAAAGAGTAAGATAATATATATATATATATATATATATATGTGTGTGTGTGTGTGTGTGTGTGTGTCTGTGTGTATGTTATCATCAGGAAATGTGCTGATTTATCAGGGTATGTATTACGATAATACATTAATTTTGCTTATTGTAATCATGTTTAATTCGAGAACAGCTATGGCAATGACATAATCCTGTTCTGTAACAAATTTTGCTACATTTCCTGATATCAAACCAATCTTAGTGATTATTATCTTGGCTTCCTGTCTAAGAGCATTATGTGGCCAACAATTAATCATTCTGAACACTCTATCTTGCGGAATGCTATTTTAGGTCGCCAATATAATTATGATATCTGTAACGAGAAAGAAATGTTTCCAGTCTTTTATAATACTTTCCCTTTGTTTATACTTTATTCTGTCAAGAAGTACATTGTCAGTCCCCATAATGGTTTCATTATATCTAACAACTGTTAGTTAAACATATCATAAATAAACAAATTAGAGCCCATAATTCGCTTAATAAAATAGCTATTGTGGCAAAACACCACGTAATTGGTAGCAGCTACCTTTATTGAAGATGACAATGTTTTCTATTTTAATGTCATATGGTCATGATTCGTTCATTTATAACATTTTGCAATTTGCCACCATGTTGAACTAATCAGAATCATGAAATAGATTTTGTATTCATTTAAATATTCGAACCATATTAATTTCAGCCTAGTTATTTACAAGGTGGAATTAGAAGTACAAACAATGTTAAGCTATTATGTAGACACAACTATTACTAGCTTTTCACTAAGTATCTTCTTCATAACTGGTAGACATGTCAAGAAACCTGGATATAATATCTGCATGTAATACTCGTTATTTCATATAACCTTTACAGATGATATCAGAAATATCATCTTAAAGGATCGCATTATGAACTATGAACTAGTGCGTTTCTTGGGGTTTTATTTCTTATTTTATGTGTACCGATAGAACAGCGGTTAAAACAGCGAGGCTACGATATCCCGATTGTGAGTTCGAATCCTACTCATAAATGAGTGGTTGAGATGTATTTATCTGAGCAAACGTCTCTCGGCCATTTGTTCCACCTTTGGCCAGAACTGAGGCTTAGTAATATTAATTCGACTAAAAATACGAAGTAAATAATACACAAAATATAATGTGCAAGTGTGCTAATTTTGTTTATGGCTGTGTCGTATATATTGTGGACCTTCTGCTGAATTCATCTACTGTATCTGCTGCATCCCTGTTAAGTGGTCGTTTGAAACCTTCCTTCCACAATATACGTAATGTCCTACCATGTACATGAGTTGGTTGCTTAATTGCAAGGAACAGCATCTAAAATATATTTCTACTGGATTTATGGAAATCAATTTGTATTTGTATGGCATAAAGATAAATTGTAAGTGATTTCTTGTTTAAATACAAGTCTCTATTCATCAGGACTCCACACTCATGACATGGTTAAAGGATAATAACATTACAACATGGAATCATCTAATTGTTTTTATTCAAAATTAGGCCTTTGGTAATATTCAAGAATCATATAATATCATATGTCTTGGGTGCTTACCATAGCTCTGTTAAATGCAAATATGGTCACGGTAATGACCATGGCTCAAAGTAAGTGCTGTACTTTGCTGTATTTAATGGCTGTCTATCAACAAACATGTGGTGGTCAGTTGTCAATATATTATCAATATTTAGCTATTTACTATAATTACACTTTGATCTAGCATATTCCTCTTGAAGTTTTAAGTTTTTGAGAGGGTTCAATAATAAATATTGAAACCGAGTTATAATCTCTTTACACTGGCTAGATGTTTTGAATGAAATAAAATTCAAGTCATGTTTACTGATGACCATTATGACTTTCATGATTGTGTATTTATTTATCATCATCTTGCTGTACACAATTAATACAGATTATGACCATAGCAATAACAAGTATGTTTATACATTGATCTCCTTTAAGTTCAAATTATATTAATTAGATGAAAAATTATAGAAAGTAATATTTAGCCGTTGGTACTAAGAAATGATGAGTTAGTGCACGTAAGCAGTTTTAATTCGAATGTTGACTAATTTATGGACGAATGTAGTAAACAGTAAATTGCAGTATTTGTAATGTTAATTATTATACAACATTCTAAAGGTTCGTTTATTACATATTTGTATTTTTATATAAATAAATGTTCTGTATATACAGAAACTAAAGACGATTTATTTTTAAAGGGAAATATTGACACAATAGTAAACTTCATTAGTTCATGTCAATTAATGACATTCCTCCGCAGGCCAGTGGCATGTGATGGCTGGAATTATCACAGCAACTGATATTTTTTCAAGTTTGTTTAACATTGCTGCTACTTTTCTATACTGGATTCAACTAATGCCAACATGAGTGTGTGAATGAGTAAATGTGTGTGTCGGGGCATTGATTAGTGAGATATTAATATGATAAATGAATATCTAGAGTCAGTGAGAAAGGCAGCGAACGAGCAGGGATAATTTTGTATAACATTGGCACTGGTCAATGTTGGACATTTTGCCAAGGGACAACTCCTTCAGGAAAAGAACTGTTTAAGTTAGTTGTTGAACTATTCATCACATCACATCATATATATATATATATATATATATATATATATATATATATATATATATATATATATATATATGGAAGATGACACAGCAAGGAAAACATTAACTTTTGTAAACATTCTCGTAATATTTCCTGCCTTTTATGTATCAAATTTCATTAATAAACTATTATTAAGCTAGACATAACTCCGCGTTTCAGATCATGAAGTAACATTTTTTTATTGGCTCAATTTAGTTAAGTATTATAATAGCGACAGTTTATACTGGTTAATTACAGAAATTAGTTTCATGCTGTTGGTAGTTCATTAACGTTTATTTCTTAGTAAACTGAAAAGCGTATTATAGTCTTTACGGATGTCTTACGAAACGAACGGAATGTCTGGGAATCAATTTTGTATGCGTTAAGGAAATTAGATAAATATTTACCTAAAGATTGTTTGTTGTTTAAAGTTTTTAGAGAAACTGGGCTATACAACGGTGGCTATATAAATATAATATTTTTATAAATACAAAACGAAATAAAGTGATATTAATCGTTCAAGGATTATATTTATTTTCCATTATAGACAAAACTGTATAAGATATGAATCAAGTGCCATTTTATAATAGTATACATCCTTTCGATTTCGTATGATTGGCTTAAGCTATTGCACTTTAGCATTTTATATATGTGATGAAATTGCTTAAATTAAATTTCAGTCATTTTGGGACTATATCAAATCTATTACAAACACACCAACAAATCGTTTCAGTTAGTAAATAGGTGTATATTCATAATGTGATCGGTAGTTGTCACTTATAACCGCTTCATATAGTCCATCTTGATAATTTGTTTTAGTTTTGTTTGTTGTTGGTTTATAATATTACCAATACTATTGTTGTGGTAGTGTTATTTTTAGCGATATTTTAGCAACGGGTGGTAGTGATCTGTGATCCAACGCACTACCAGTTAGACCACGGAGGTGCCATAATGAAGCTATCTATAAAAGATGGTTCAAACTTATCCCTTTCTATGGATGTCCTCTGATATAATCGCAGGTTTTTGACATTTGTTATATTTATTGTAGTCATGCAAGTAATTAAAAAACAAATTGATGAAACGAAACCAAGACATACTATATACTATTATCTAATACGTGTTACTACGTGTTAATACGGGTACCTCAGACAGCACATAATTTAATATCTGATTTTGTAAAACTATTTAATATAAATAACGCATCTACCCTTATATCTATTGACACTAAAGTCCTGCATCTCCATGATAAACCCATTTAAGGCTCTTACAGAGCACTAATATAGTTAACCAATTATAATCTCTTTATTTTTCCAAAATCCACTAAAATCGCCCTTGTCAAGCCATTATTGAAACTGTTTAAATAAATTGCAGACCAAACCTAAATTACATTAAGGAGTATCAGCTGTATGGGAGAGTATTTAATTAATCTAAAGCATTATGTTATTATTATTATTCATAAATATCTTAATAATATTAAGTCATATTCAACGCACTGAAAACATTGTCTCCGTGGTAACATTTCAACTACAGAACATATATATATTTCGTCAGAAGGAGGCAACAAGTATCGATGATAAAAACCGATTCATGTTTTATTCAAAAACTATAACCATATATGAATATGTGTTGTTGACGTATAGTTACTTGCTCGTATTTCTGGAACTATCGGCATTTGCTGTTAGAGCGTCGCATTAATTATATTAAATATTTCGAGATCCCTATAATATGTTGGATATTATCTGTCTATCCTAGTCATTACAGATGCAATTACATTTTTTTTCACGACGATGGAGCGTCGTGTCCTGAATCCTAATTCACCACCAGATAGAAGATGGATACTGGAATGATTAGTCTGGCTTGGATTGATGAGAGACCGGATCTAAATTTGATAAGGATGTATACGGAGGATTGTACCCGTACATGAACACACAGACACATGTGTGCACAAATACATATATATACATATGTGTGATGGTTTATCTAGGCAAAGGTCTTCTTCTTCATTCTGCTTTCTTCCAAGGTAATTAACTTTCGAAAATACGATCTAGTTAAGATGAGAGGGAAGGCTAAACAAAGAAAAAATCAATTGAAATAATAAATCGTTCAATCACTTGCACAGTATCTATCTCACAAGGTGTACTTACATTTCGCTACAATATAAATGAATGAAAGTAGAAAATAAAACAAAATAACAACCAAATAGTTTTACCTTCATACTTCATATTACTTGAATTATGGATAGCATCACTGCATCTATCTATCTATACATCTATCTATCTATCTATCTATCTATCTATCTATCTATCTATCTATCTATCTATCTATCTATTTATCTATCTATCTTTGTATTTATATGTCTTTCTTTTTATCTATCTATCTATCTATCTATTTATCTATCTATCTATCTATCTATCTATCGATCTACCTATCTATCTATCTATCTATCTATTATTATTATATGCCATATTTATATAGCACTCTTTTCATAAACTTTATCGTGCTTTACAATACAAGACATATAAACGTAAAATGTTAAAATGACATGGAATATTATATATTAAATGTAAAATAAAATATTACAATATAGTGGTGATTAATTTTTTTGACGTAATAGTATGATTAAAAAAAGACAAATAAAATAAACTTATTCAACTAAATTAAATCGTTATAATCTACTGATATAACAATATATCGAACTGCTATTAACTAGAAGATAAAAATAGAATATAAACATGTTATATATACACATTATTAACAATGACTAGATTTGTTCAACGGCAATAGTGAACTAATTATGTGTTTTTAAACGTTTTTTGAAAGTCTCTGTTGTCTTAGATTGTCTAATGTCTATCTATCTATCTATCTATCTATCTATCTATATATCTATATATATATATATATATATATATATATATATCTATCTATCTATCTATCTGCTCTCCCCGCTCTCTTTCTCTCTTTCTCTCTCTCGCTATATATATATATATATATATATAGTACCATCCATTCCTTGTTCTACTGAGGTGAATCGATCGATTATTGATTTAATAACTGCTATTAATTTTATCAATCAGTTTTATAATTATTGGAATTAATTATTCAGACATTGCCTTTTAATTTAATATCTCTTTAACGAAATATTAACTCTCATTCTTGTCTGTATTTTCATTTCTTTTAAAGGAGCAGCTGGATGTGTTACGCCAGCCACCAGTCGAAGGCAATTAAATGGTGAGCTAAAAATCTCCTCATTTGTAATTGCGATGTATTGATAAACAAACTCTAGACACTTAATTCTGGCATCTCGTTAGAAATAATGATCATGGCATGCACCATCAGTTTGTTTGTAATCTCGAACTTAGGTAAATGCTGGGCAAATTTATCATATTAAAACTTAGCTATCTTTTTTTGACGAAATTAGTAATATTTCATCATATGCAGACAGTTTATTATTTATAGCTCATGAGAATACATTTGTTGTTATTGTTGTTCGATTCCCAATCTAAACATCATCAGATTGTTTATTTATAGTACTGTATTCTTCTCAGTATGTTTTTGCATGCATTCATTAGCATGATTATTAGGCAAACTCCTATTTATCTTCTGAACGTCTGCTAAATGTCATAAAGGTATACATATTTGGAGAGAGCTATTCATAATGAAATAACTAATTATAGTTATTTTGACAATTACTATATATATATATATATATATATATATATATATATATATATATATATAGTTAATGAAATTTAGACTGTATGTGCAACGCCCTAAGACTGTCTCCAAAACAATATTTTCTCTACTATTTCGACACTATGCTCAGAACACCCCCATATATCCCTACATTTTCCTTCAATGATGAATCTTGTCTTATGAACTAAGAATTATGTTTCTGCTGAACATTCAAGTGGAAATTAAGTCACCATCACACAAAGACAAATTAAGTCATCATTACATTATTTCATCCGCATTCCTTTTTTATCCTTTTTATTCCTAGACATTTCAAATGTACATTGTCTTAAGAGACCACAATAATATATGTTAGTTTAAATCGGGTATCTATTGAATTTATTTTCTTAGTAACCGTTAAACATACTTCATCGTCCAAGTCGTGGTATTTGCTTGCCATATAACTTCTAATGGGATACTATTTGATGGATGAGTCGCATGGAAGTCGTCGGAAAGTGTAGCAGCTAAGATAAGGGCAGGAAGTTTGCCCATTTAATGATTTGAAAAGACAGTGAATATAATTTAGTGAATCTAAAATAGATGTGTTTGCTTTACATTGTGCTTCTGTTCGACATTTTGGGATAACCGGTTATCTTTGTGCATGTATTCATGTGTGTTAGTATTATTACAGTAGCAACAACAAAAAGGCAATATCGGTATAGAACTATCTTTCCTAGGTCCAGTTATGTCCAGTCTGTACTATGACATTCAAGGCTAACTTTAGTTTCCTTGTCATTAATAAAATCCTATATTATAATTATAGTTTGTATAGCAGACATTAGGTCTGATTTGAAAATGTTAATATATAGA